>JAXQQM020086032.1:0-288045 GCA_034641835.2 Pinus albicaulis
TCGATCGTTGTTCAATTCAATAGTTAAAATTTGAAAAAACTATATAATAAAAAACTTTCGCCCATATAAATTATTTAAACATTGGATAGTGTTTAAATTAACGTATAAACCTTGTCCCACCGCATCATATTTAAACCCAAGGTTTTAAAACTTATTAAAACATCTATTTTTAAAGTTTAAAAGCCCAACCCCACCGCCTATAAAAATGCCGGTCCCACTCCCCAATCTCGATGCAGCTCTCACAAGAGATCTAGACCATTCATAGTCCAACTCCAAGATGCGACAGAGGAAAACTCATATCGCAAATAAACTTGCGTACTATTTCCCGTTTAAAATCTGCATGAAATGGGCAGTATTGGGATTTCCTCTCTCCTCCACGTGGTCGATTCTTATAGGATCACGTGGGTTTGCTCCAAAACTGCTCACCGCCCAAACTGCACACAATAACCACTCCGATTTATACCCTTTGAAGCCCGAAACCACCATTCCTGCCTGTCTTGACTTGCATTAAATATTGGCGCTGTTAAGCCCTAAATATGCCTAATAAACATACGAAAATGCATTCATTTCCATTTCTACTGTGCATACACTCTATATAAGCCCCCGACTGTTAAAACGAACCTTTTTACATTGTTTTTCAAGCCAAAAAGACCACAAAAGTTAAACCTACAGCCATTGAAGACCGCCCAGGAGCTTTTCATTGCTCCAAAGATCAGACAGAAGTTGTTCAACCTGTTCAAAGACCCCATAAACCATTTCAAACCCTGTACCTAAGAATAACAGGTTTTTCTTCTAAATTAAATCTATTTCAAATTGAAGAAGCCTTATTAAAAGAAAATTTTCATTTATAAACTTGAAAATCATCCATAAGAAACCTGTCAAAAAGCCCAAAAAACAAGCCAAACCCTGTCAAATTTTCTGCAGAAACTCTGTTTTATTGAATATACAATTTTAAAGGGAATTCACAGGTTTTAATAGTTTTTATAAACTGTTTAAACCCCAAATTTAGTCAGAAATCCTCTGAAGGTATACCAAAGCCTTTGTGCCTAAATTCAAAAGAATTTTAGCCCAATTTCTCAGTGAAAAAGCCCAAGAAACCCTTGTTTCTTGTGTCTAAACTAGTAAAACCCTATAAATCTTTTTGAAGAATCCAAATTGACAAGAAAAACCCAAGAGAAGCCCATATTTTGCCCATTTTTATGTCTTGATCTGCTATAGTAAAAATATACACCAAATTATACACACTTGCGAGGAAGTAGCCAAAATGCCTAAAAATCGGAAGCTCTAGCAATCACGAAAGTTCCAAGTGCCTAAATCAACTCCGGCCCATGACTTCTAAGACTACTAGTTGTAAATCCTTTACGGTCCCCACTCATAGGTATTGAGAATATTCCATTAGAGTCTGCGATTACAAGATAGCAGGATTGATTGTTGAGTTTAATCTGCTAGATATTCATAACTGGAGCTATGAGAAGTCCTTAGATAATCAAGAAGAAGTCCATATTTGGGAATCCCACTTGCCCAAATATGTTGTTCCATTAACCCATCCATGCCAAGAAGTTATTAGGTTATGTCAACAGTACTATGTGCCTGAACAGAGAGCCATAGTAAATGCCAACAAAGAAGTTCTTCTCACCATTACTGTTGAATCTATTAACCAAATGCTACAACTACAACTTGATCCTCAAGCAGTCCCTTTATCCATAAAGGCTCTTACCAAGTTGTATTTTTGGCCCGGATTTTCCCAAGAGATTCATGATTTTCTAGACATTTGTTAGAAAATTATATATTATGGAGCAATGCAACACATAAAATATAAGGAAAATACAAGAACACAAAACACATAAAACCAAAGAGACACAAATATACGTGGTTCACCCAGTTTGGGCTACGTCCACCCCGAACAGCCATTCCTTCCTTTCTATTATCCAGCAAAATGAAGAGAAAAACCTACAGCAGATCCGTTGTAATATCCTCTGTTCTCTCTCACAGTCTCCCTCTCTGTTTCTCGCTCCGAGAATACAGATACGATACAAAGCCACAATAAAATACCCTCATAAAAGAGAGGGGTTGCCTTCTAAGGAAAAAAAACCCTAAACTAAACATAACTTCTACCGTCAGATCATTTGCCTAATGAATGGCCCAGATTGACTAGAAATTACTATACTTTTACAAGACAATTTTACATCTGTTTTTAGCTTTGGGGGAACGCCCCGAAAGCCCATGAGGCTGCAACGTTGCCGCCCCCCCTGGACCCCACGGTAGTGAGTAATTCTGACGGCGTTGCCACCCCTATGAAGGTATAGGGGTCCAATGTTGTGATACAAAGTAAACAAGACAAGCCAGGCTCCCCACCCAAACAACATTTATGCCTTTGCATGTAGAAATCCCTCAAATAAATCCCCCATATTCCACTTCTAGATTCACAAAATGTTCAGACATGTGATTTCAATGCTTTCCTTCATCCTAGGGTACTTTACTAATGAACACACAGATGAATCCATCTTGGGTTTCTTATCCACTTTTACTCCAGGACAACCCCCATCTATAATCTTTGATTATGTTGGTTTCGTTGCAGACAATATTCATCATCAATTGACCAATTTTCCAATTGAAGGAGTGTTTAGATACACATCCTTCCTCTTCCACATGTTTCTATAGTTTCAATCAGATAATTCTCCAGTTACTCTTCAAAAGCTTGACATAGAGGGAAATCCTTTCTCTGTAATTTTTTGGACTACTTTGCCCAGGAAAGAATGTGCAGATTTCACTTATGCAGAATTTTTAGAATTGTTCATACATCCATTGATCAAAATGTTAACAAAAATAGAGCAGCCAAGGATAAATGAAGAAATGAAGAAAATATTACAGTTATCAAAGAAGAATAAAGCTGGTGATTGGTACCCATATGAAAAACATACTGAGATCAGAGTTTTTGGGTCAAATTTGTTACCTTACAAGTTACCCAAACATGTTTCAATGAGGATCTTTACCTTGGAATATATCAAGCATATCCTAAACTCTGATTCTATAAAATTCATGGCAGCAACGAAGAAAACTCAGTTCAAATTAAAGGATCAGTTAGGGCCATTCATCTGCAATCTTAGGGATACAAAGAAAGAAGCAGCAAAGAAAATATTGGAATTCAGATTTGAAGAAAGCTTTCCTTGGAATTATGATCCTCAAGGGATCCTAATTAAACTAAGGGTTAAGTGAAAATTAACACCCTTAATTCATGAAACAAAGCCAGAGATAGAAAAATATGCAAATCAGATTGAGTGGACAGAGAATAACTTAACAGATGCAGTAAAGAAAAGTGATACTAGTCACACTTTAGAGACTGCAGATTAGCCAGAAAAATCCACCAAGAGAATAAGGGAAGAAGGAGCCTATGCTGTTGAAACAACAACTGAAACTAAATTCAAGTTAATATACAACAAAAGGCCTAAGTTAAATTCAGCAGGCAAAGGGAAGGTAACAATTGATGTGGAAGAAACAGATCTTATAGATACCAACACTAATTCGCCAGAAACAAATGTTGCTACTGTGATCATCAATGAGCCAACTACTAAGAATCAGAATGAAGAACAAGTTAACAATGAATATGCAAAGTTGATAGAAAGACAACATAGCATGGAAGCCTCTTCCTCATAGGCAGCTGAGGAGAAAGATCTGGACATAAAATAAAAATACAAACAGATCAAACTAAAGAATGAGGAGATCAAAAACAATATTTATTCTCAATATCTCAAAAAGACACCAAGTGTGAAAAATAGACATCTGTCTGCATTTGATTATTCAAATAAAAAACTAATCATGTCAGTATTGCAGCCCACAGTCAAATCCCCAAAGACAATGGCAGATTATAAGAAAGTTGATTTGGAAATTCAAACAGAAAAGATTCATGCTCTGGATCAAATTGAATTCCATATACATACTTCAAAAATGTTGTACTCTGATATTACAACTAAATCCATGAGTGCTCAGAAACTCCAGAACACCATTACCAACATGAAAGATCAGATGAAAATGAATAAAGCATCCTTGTATGCTAAGGATCTAAGGATCAAATCTTTGGAAGAACTAGTTTTGCAGGAGGAATATGACCTTGCTAATATCAAAGAAGAAGAGTTATTAGTGAAGAAGAAGAATGAAGATATTGCAGCTTTGAGGAAACAACTTAAACTTCCTCAAACTGAACATCCTCAAACAAAAGAAATAATAGAAGGACAGAAAGAAAAATATGACATGATGAATTTTATTTTTCAGCTTACAGCACAGATAAAGGAAATGGAGATTTAGATGGACAATATTTTATAGGAGAATGAAATACCAAAGGTACCATAAATTCATATAGTTATTCCTATAATCACTACAGTAGTGCCTTCAACTTTAGCTGAAAATTCGGCACCCAAAGAACCACTAGCTACTGCAGTGCCAGTAACTTCATCCACAACCGCAGCTACAAAATCATCTACAATAGTAGTTCACCATACAGATGACACCAGAAAACTGGTAAAGGCCATGGAAGAAATGTCTCTTAAGATAAATGAAATTAGTAGATTAAAACAAATGGTAGAAAATCTTGAGAATTCAAACAAATTGGCTCAAATTAATGCAAAGACTCATGTGCAAAAGGCCATCAGATTAAATGAAGAATTGAAGAAATTGCAGAAGGAATTGACATTGAAGGAACATATTTCCTATGTGAAAAATCATTTAGGGAACAAAATCATAGAATCCATCAATGATATATGGCCCTCCATCCAAGTGATTTTTGAACAAAGAGACTTATTAAAAGCAGCATTAGAAGAAATCCAAAAGACTAAAGAGGAATTGGATAACAAACCAGAACAAGCTCTAGAACTAATAAAGTTCCTCAACAACAAGAATAGACAAGAATTGGAAGAACTTGAAATTACTAATAGAACTGAAACTATCATTGAGATAAAGAAGGTCATAAATAAAAAGAACCTGATGAAGCAGTTGGAGGAAAAGTGTGATAACGTGAACATTTCCATAACCAGGTTCATGGTTAAATTTGAGAACTTAAGCCAAAGGAGTTTGCCAAATATTTTGGTCATCAATGAAAACTTGATGCCTCGGGAAGATTATAACAAAAATATCAGAGAATATGCCAAGGAACAAGTTGAAAAAGTAGGTAGTGGAAAACGCATTCCAACAGGAAATGTCCTACTTAGAAGTTTTCAGGACTTATTCTATTTACAGCATGAAATTAAACACTTGTTTGTCATCAAACCAACTTTATCCAGGTACACAGAAGTAGATGAAAATTTCATAAAGTTGAAGAAAATGAAAATTCCAAGTAATGAAGTATGGCATTCATTAACAGATTTACTGTAAAAATTAAAAAGGCAGAAAGGTTATAGTGAAAACAATTTGCTGAAATTTGCAGTTAAACAGATTTTTACGGCAGTAAAGATCTTTTACAGAGATTAAAGAGTATCAGAGATTAAAGAGTATCAATGAAAGTGTATCAGATGAGTAGATCAGATTTCAAAACAAACTCAAAATATCTAAAGCCAACAAGGAAGACAACAAGGAAACCAACTGTTTCTTATCCTTAATCAGTTTCAATTTCTTTTGGATAGATAGGACAACTTGCTGATTTGTTAAGCAGTTGTTTCTATTATTATTGTAAAGATATTTTATTTTCCTTAGATAATTCCTAGAAGCATTCTAATATATTTTGTAAACGATTATGTATAAATACTTCATCTTTAGAAGTATTAATGTGGAATAAATTGTTGAAGATTTATATAGACATTTTTGTGGACTTGAAGGATTTTTGTGTTCAAAATTTCGAGTAGGAGACTGGATCAAATCAATTAGCATCATATTTCAGGATTCATGTGATGAGCTATTTGGAGTGAAGTATTTTCTAAATTTTTCATTGTTATCTTTCTTTGTTACATGAAATCCATAATTTTTTCCAAATTTGAATGAATGAATAGGAGGATTAATTCAGGATTTGTTAAAAGCACCCTGTCTTAACAATTTGTCATTTCTATGTTTTCATCTGATTTCTAGTGTAGGGAACCCTTAATTTCTCCCTCTCTCATTTGACCCCTGCCTATTACTTCCATTTTCTAGATCGAAGAACCCTTCATTGCTCTTTATCTCGATCATACCATCTCACAAAACAACTTTCCAAGATCTCCAAGGGTTATCTATCTTGCCCTGAAAAAATTTGACTTTTTTACCTTGATACCAGCTCTATATGTTTGATTTTTGACTCCTTAGCCCAATGGAAAAATATATTTCCCATATCCATCTCTTTCAGTGATTTTTCCCACCAAACCAATCAAAACAAAACAAAATTCACAATTATAACTAGTCTAATATTATATATAAAAAAAACAAAGTTAAAACTTATAGAGAGAACCCTCTCTGAACCCTGGGAAGGCTAGATCCTAGAGTTTTTAAGTTTGTTTGTGGTTACCTCTAGTTTTCTCAACTAAAAACCAAAAATCTCACAACTACATAATTACTGGAGTGATAACATACTAGCGACTCTGCTGGGGATCTAACCAGTCCTTAGTTGTTAAATAAAACTTAAAGGAAATCATTTTTTATCATCTTTTTGCCTTTAAGATTGTTTAAGTAGTTGTGAATATAAAAATTTGTAATTCTAGCTTCTAGGAAAGTTTATTATACCAGGTCTAATACAGACCCTAAAGATGATATTATAGTAGACAACCCAGACAGAATAGGAAAACATAAAAAACAGAGAGAAGATTTAGATGCTAAAGTTTCATTAATAAGAGTCAATTCACTACCCCAAGAATTAGTAAGTTTGCAAGATATAGAGTTTGATTTAGAATTTGAACATTCTTTATTCAGGACCAAATATAAAAGTAATTTAAGTACTGTTTTTTTAGACACTATTTTTATTTCTTTTTGGAATCAAAACATAAAAGTATTGCAGAAAATTCTGAATTAATGAAAGTTAATAATCAAAACAAACTTGAAGAAATTAATGCTACTATTCTTAAAGAAATTGATGAAGCCATAGAATTAGCTCAATTTCTAGCTTATACATCTAAACCTTCTATTCCCTATTTAGAAACCACTACATCATCTATAGTTTCTACTACCATTCAATCCACATATCCATTTATTCCTAGATTACCATTACAACCTAGAAATTTATTTCCTTCATCTCCTTCATCCACTTCATTCACTAGCTTCACCACTGCTTTTTCAACCACACATTTTCATTTCCTAGCAGTTCCATATATATTCCAGTTTCACTTCCCATTACCTCATCTTCAGCCTTTAGTTCTTCCACTGTTTTTTCTAGTTCAACACCTAATAATCCAGTTTCATCAGCCACTACTTCTAGTTTAGCTCCAAGTACCTCTACTTTACCTCCTAGCCAAGCTAGAATTCAAGCTATGGCTGCTAGGTATGCTCCCCTTATTCTTCCAGGACAACTTCATGACATGCCCCAAGACTACCAAAGTAAAATACCATAGTTTGATGCTACTACACATTATACTGCACAACAACACATAAGCAAAATGACAGATTTCTTTGAACTCCATGAGATAGATGAATAAGATGTACAAATGAGGTTGTTTGCACAAAAATTAACAGAAGAAGTAAAGAAATGGTTTAAAGGTCTTACTACAGGTAGTATAGCTCATTTAGCTGTTTTCCATAGATTATTTTTAAATAAATGGGAAAATAAGAAAAACCCTCTGCAAATTTTTTCTGAATTTGATGCAATGAAAAGAGCTACAAATGAATCTGTACAAGACTACTGCACTAGATATAATAGTGTTTACAATTCAATTCCTACAAATCTAAGACCCACTCCTAACTCTATATTACTCAAATTCCCAGATGGATTTGACACTGACATGGCATATCAGTTAAGAAATGCATAAAAATTAGAAAGAATGCAAACTAATGCAGTAAGTGTAGAAGTAAACATTCTAACTAGAAAAGCAAGATTAAGAAATGAGAAGAGAGTGACTATGAAGGAAGAGGCCTTTATTTCAGACACAAAAATAGATATGTTAGCAAAAACCTTAGAAAGGATGATGGATAGGTTAGATAACATAGAAATAAGACCTCAATGGGATAATCAACAAGAAATCAGAAATCCCAATTTTAGAAAAAACACAAATTCAGGAAATCAAAAGACTCAGCCCCAGACCAAACAATAAGACCTCCCTTTCAGGAGAACTACACCGAGAGTTCTCAAAAAAATGATGATGATGAGGATACCATTAATTTAATGGGAATAGATGACAATAACACTGTCTTTCTCACATAGGAAGATCAAGTGTTATTTGAACTTCAACAGATCCAATTAGATTTAGGGGAATCCTTTGATTACAAACAGGGTTATGACTTTGCCATCAATGAAGTACATAGTCATTATAACCTAAGAAGTAAGAAAAATAATGATTCTTCTACTAAGAAAACATCTCAAACATAAAATAAGAAAACAGTAGAAGTTCCAAAAACAAAAGTTCTGCAAATTCTCCCTAGGGAAAATAAGAAAAACTCTTATTCTTCCCAAAAGGTTTCCAGCCCAAAGATTTCACCAAGCCCTAATATTGTGGACATAACTGATGAAGTTTCCCAAGCTGCAAAAGATTCACAAAAATCTGTTGCTTCTAAAACATCTAATCCTAATAAAACAACAACCTTAGAAACTGAAATGCTTAATGTTGATCCTAAATCAGCAGACCCAAAAGCTGCCACTGCAAAAACAACTTTTGACAACTCCAAATCTGAACAAACATCCACTTCTTTACAAACCACTCCTAAGAAAATAAAAATCAGTAAAACTCAAGACACTCAAGCTAAAACTGAAAAGATAGCTGTAGAAAGACAAGATAAACCAACACAAACTACAGTTACCAAATAAGAATTGATTCAAATAAGTAAATCACAGCCTACATTCAACATACAATCTGAAATTGCAAAAAGAAAAATACCAATTCCACTGACGGAAATGGTGAAACATGACTTGTATAAATCAACCATAACTGAAACATTAAACATAAATGATGGAGAAGATTCCATAAATCTGAATGATGATCAGCCAGAGTTAATTTTTGGCCCAGATGTGAATGGAAAGCATTTAGATGGAGCAGTTCCTCCATTTTACATTAGTTTAACTATTCATGATCAAATCCTACACAATGCAATGCTAGATTCAGGAGATTCACATAATTTAATGCCCAAATCTATAATGAAAACCCTGAACTTAGACATCACAAGGCCCTATAAGGATTTATTCTCATTTGACTCAAGAAAAGTAAAATGCCTAGGTTTAATCAAGGATCTGTGTGTAACTTTAGTTCAATATCCTGGTAAAAGTATATTGATGGACATTGTAGTAGTTTATATCCCACCTAAATATGGAATGTTACTATCTCGCTCATGGGGAGAAAAGTTACAGGGATCTCTACAATTAGACGTGTCTTATGCTACTATATCAGTTTTTGGTCAACCCAAGAAGTTATATAGAGAAACATTAATGAAATATATGGTAAGTAGTGCTGAAAGGTCAATAAATTACCCAATTTATACCACACCTACTGATCTAGACTCTTTCATCCTATGTAATGCAGAAACTGATAATGAAATCAAGACATAACTAAGAGAAGAAAAGAAAACACCAGACAATGATAATATTTCTCATGAATCTTTATGGCATTTAGACTTTGATGGTTTAGTTAATAAATTAGGAGCAGGAGCAGGAGTATGGATAACTAATATAGAGAAAAATAATACAGAAGGCCATTCTTTCAGACTGAATTCAAAAGCACAAATAATAAGGCTGAGTATGAAGCCCTTATTCTAGGACTCCAAATAATCAGAAATTTAGGAGGAAAAAGAATAGCAATAATGGGAGATTCAGAATTGATTGTTAAACAAATTAAAGGTGATTATTCTATTTACAATCATGGACTTGGTTGATATAGAGAGACTGTACTAGATTTGATTAGTGATTTACTGGAATGTAATTTCTCTGCAATACCAGTAAGGAAAAACTTACAAGCACATTATTTAGCAACCTTTGCTAGTACTTTTAATTTACCTTTTCAGCCCAGTCATATGTATACTACAGAAGTAAAACACAAGCCAATAATTCTAGACAACCTCAAATATTGGAAAATTTTCTCACAGGACCAACAAATTTATCATTTTTTGAATAATGATGGTGAATTTCAGAACTGTAAGATAGACACTGATTTTACCATAGATCAAGATTTATATAGTGAGATTGATGTAAATAATGTAGATGTAAATAAAGTAAAGTTTTCTAAACCCACTAGATTTAGTGAATCAGATATAGATAAATTAGAGAGAGTAGAAATTGATGAGATAATTAATGAATAAAATGAAATATTAAATCTCAAAGAAAATTTCTTACCCAAAGGTCTAATTCCTTTAGAAGATCTATTTGACTCCAATGATGTTGCTAGAAAACCCAAAATGGAGCCAATTAGATCTGATATTGAGGAATGCATTATTGGTACAGAACTAAAACCCAAAATGATCAAACTTTCAAAAGCTTTACCTCAACAAGAAAAGGAAAAATATATTGCTCTTTTTAAGTAATTCCAAGATGTTTTTTCTTGGAGTTATGAGGACCTTAAATCCTATGACACCAGTAAAATTCAACACCAAATTCCTGTAAAATAAAATCAAAAACCCTTTAGACAAAATTTAAGGAGAATCAACCCTGTTTTGATGCCCTTAATAGAAAAAGAAGTGAAATGAATGTATGATGCATAGATCATTGCACCAATCAGGTACACTGATTGGGTTTCTAACCTAGTTCTAACAAGAAAGAAAAAATGAGAGATTAGATTATGTGTCGACTTTAGGAATCTAAAAAAATTATCCTTAAAAGATAATTACCCTTTACCAAAAATGGATCACATCTTACAAAGGGTAGTAGGTTCTTCTAGGGTTTCACTGTTAGATGATTTTTTAGAATACAACCAAATCTTATTCCAACCATAGGATCAACCCAAAACAACTTTTATTACTTTTTGGAGCACTTTTATGTATGTAAAAAGATTTTTGGTTTAATGAATGCAGGGGAAACCTTTCAAAGAGCTATGGATATAGCCTTTGCAAAGGAAATTAAATAATTCTTAGTAATTTACTTAGATGACATAACTGTATTTTCTAAAACTGATTATGAACACTTGGATCATCTCAGACAAGTTTTTATAAAATTAAAAAAGTTTGGCATCTCATTAAATCCTAATAAAACCTTATTTGGATTAGGAGAAGGTAAGTTAATAGGACACATAATATTAAAATAAGGAATTAGAATAGATCCTGCTAGGATTGAAGCAATTCTTAACATCATTCCACCAAGAAACATAAAAGAGTTACAAGCCTTTCTAGGTAAGATTAACTTTTTAAGAAGATCTATATCCAACTTAGCTGAGATAATTAGAGAATTAAATAACATGCTCAAAAAATATTCAGTTCTTAAATGGACTATTGAGGCTAAATAGTCATTTGAATCCATCAAACAAGCCTTAACCAAAACTCCAGTCCTTATAATTCCTGATTTCAAAAAACATTTCATCATTTTCTCATTTGCTTCAGAACACACCATTGCTGCAGTTTTGCTGCAGAAAAATGACCAGGGTTATGAATAGCCCATAGCTTTCTTTAGAAGAAAACTTAGAGATGAATCTTTGAAGTATAATATCATGGAGAAACAAGCCTTAGCTTTGGTTAAGGCCATTAAGACTTCAGATTTTACATTATATATTCTCACATTATTGCCTATATCCCAAGTTGTAGCAAAAGAAATTCTTACTCGAGATGGTCCTGATGGAAGAAGAGGTAAGCGGATTTCCACTATCTTAGAATATGACATAGAGATAAAACCCACCAAATTAATAAAAGGTAAAGGTTTAGCCAGACTCATGGTTGAATCAAATTGTAATGCCTTAGACATAATTTTTATTGCCCAAGTAGATGATCAGGAAGAGATGGCGACTCCAGAGATCAGTACAAGCTTTTTAGACTCACCATGGTATGCAGATATTATATTTTTATTACTAAACTTACAAGCTCCTCCTAGTTTATCAAGAACAAAAGCAAGGTTTCTAAAGCTTAAGGAAGTAAGATTTTGTATTCTAGACAATGTAATTTTTTGGAGAGATCATAGTGGTATTTTATTAAATTGTTTGTTAAAAGAAGAAGCTGAAAAAATATTAGAATAATTTCATGCAAGTGATTATGGAGGACATCTTTACTGGAAGACAACTGCAGACAAGATTCTGAGAGCTGGTTTTTACTAGCCTATCTTGTTTGTTGATGTAAAAAGATATGTGACCTCCTGTCGTCTGTGCCAAATCTTTGAGGGTAAGAAAAAGTTGTTACCGCTACCCTTAAAACCCATATCTACTAAAATTCCATTTCAAAAATGGGGTCTTGACTTCATTTGAGAAATTCACCCCCCATCATTAGCCCAACATAAGTGGATCCTGACAACCACTGACTATTTTACCAAGTGGATTGAAGCCATACCCTCTAGGCAAGCCACAAATACTGTCATTATCTCCTTCCTAGAAAGTAAGCGTTGGCGAGTAGTCAGGTCTCGTGGACAAGACCCAAGTTCAAGAGTTGTGGCCAACAAAGGGGTCCATTGTAGTCTAGGAACATGCCGGAATTTTCACCCTGCTCCGGAGAGCAGTGCGTCTCACTCGAGGCGTGCCACAACCACATGTAGAAGGGGATGAGATCAATGGAAAGGAATCAATTCGCAACTCATGAAGGACAGTGCATCGATTACATATACAGAGTTATATACGCAAGATCACTAAATAAGCATTCAGACAATTGAAAATAAAATTTTAAACCAGCATAAACACATTACAGGCACATAAACATCTTATTGAGATAGCAACCTTCCATTGTATTAATCTCTTGGCCAACCACATGATTACATGGCATTCTCACTGATAGCTTACAAATCTGATACAGATGGATTTCGAAACAGAAAGGTAGAATAGAGAAGATAAAGAGCCCTAGGAGGGACATGCATGATTCCTCCGCAGATGCTCTATGCGTCTTTCCCTGTCTCAAGCCTCGGCTTCTTCGACATCCTCCTCTTTTCAGCCGGGTGACTGTTATTTATTCTCCCGCTCTCGCGACTATCAGTTCCTCTGTGTCTTTACTTCAACTTCTCCCGGCTTCTCTCCTGTTATCTGCGTGTTCCACTTTCTGTCTTCTGCTGTGTGTTTCCTTCATCTGTACTTGTCCATGTTCTATCTCCAGCTATCGCATGCTTCCGTGCCACCTTGATAGCTCCGCGACTCCTGGTAGTTGCGGCGCGGTCGTGGTTGCCGTGTGTCTTCATGCCGCAACTCAAAAGGTCAAAAATGTTCTAGCCAAGATTTCAAAAACAATAAAAAACAAGGGCCCCAACAGGCCCCGGCCACAATTCCTTGACTCGTCCCCGAGTCAATCACAAATAACAGTCTCCACTTCCATTGCCCCGCTGGCTCCCGTGCTCTGTTCTGCTGTGCCTTCGCCCCGCGCCCTTTCCTGCTGTGCTCCGCTAAGCGGTTGCTCAAACAAGGGCCCCAACTCTGGGACCCTGCGGAGCGCTGTATATTTAAGCCCGGTGAAGTCCGACACCACTTGCTGCCATTCCTGCATAAGCAAGTCTGCTTCTTCAGAGAGCCTGGTGGCGGCGGCCTCCTCTATAGTCGTCGGGACAGCCCTGAACAGCGTGGCAAGCTAGGTCTCGGCCTTGGCATCCAGCCGTTGTATGGATTCGGCACTGGCTCGAATGGGCGGACAGATTTCCCGAATGACCTGTTTGGTCGCTGCTGAGTCGGCCTCAGTCTGTTGCATTTTAATTTCAAGCTCGTCTGCCTGGGCATAGAGCTGATCTAACCGTGCTGGGTCCACGGTCTCTTGAATTTCACGGGAAATCTGTTGTAGCTGGGCAGAGATAGGCTGCGTTTTGACAGTGAGTGCGAGTGAGCACTCTTGCAGACTTCGCAGAAGGGCGTAAGCCTCGCCCACAGTGGAATGGAGATTCGCCTGCATATTAACTTCCTGAGTCTGCTTGGCAGTCACCTGGCCTGAGTAGACAATCTGTGGATCCGGAAGGGTAGGCCATGCGGCTAACGCCGCTTGGAGTTCCTGGTTCTCTCTGCATAGACCATTGAAAGCAGTCCGAAGGTGGTAAGCCTGGGCTGCTACACTTTCCTCCACTATATTGTCAGGAAGTGGGGCATGATGAGCCCTTGCAGCGGGCCATAGGCCGGAGAACGCCTGAGCAGCAATGGTGACCTGCTCCTGTAGGTAGGTCTTCTCCCTATTCAGCTGATCGCGCTGTTCAGTAAGTGCTGTGATTTGGTGGTGCTGCTCAGTGCACCGCTGCTGCAACTTTGAATGAATCTGTTCGGCCTTGAGGGCCGCCCGCTGAATGAGTAGGTACAGCTGCCCTGTACCCCATGTCTCTACATTGGCCATGCCGGAAGTGCCCTGCTCCGGCACCCGTTCCTACAAAGGTTGGCCACTGGCCGCTGATCGGTTGGAGGTCTCAGGAGGAAGGACCGGTGTTTGCTGCTGCATTGAAGTGGCCATATCGGACTCCGGCCGGTCTTGCTGAGGGGTCTGATCTAGGGGAGGGTTAGCCGAATCAGCCCCAACAGGGGCCAGCCGGGTAGATATAATAGAGACAGGATCCTGGGGTGTGGCCACGGGGTCAACCGGCGGTACTATGGCTGCAGTACTGGAGGTGACTTCCACCCCATGGTCTCCTCCGAAAAGTTCCCGGATGAGAGGATCTGATACAGTGGCTGATTAGTTGGATGGATTGGAGGAGGTGGCAGGTGGGCGGCCGGTGGAGGGGGCAGTGGACGGGGTGAAAGAGGTATGGGGGAGGCAAATGTTGAGGAACTCTGACGGATCGATCAGGGGTTCCTCCGGAATCAAAGTCCCTGTGAGTGGAGTGGATGGTGGATCATCGTCAGTAAGATCCACCACTGGATCGGTGACAGCAGTGCGGGCCCTCTTGGAGGGAGGGGGGTCTGATGGATCAGGTCCCGGGCCCGTTTCGCCCATCGGGGTGATGATAGGGCTGGTAGAGGTGAATAAGTTGGTGGGGATGGGAGAAGTGAGGGGGGCGGTATGGGAGGGAGCAAGAGACCGACCGAGCTGAAATTCAGAAAATGAGGGAAACAAAGGGGCACCACTTGAAACAACTTGGGTTACCATGTTAAGGCGTCGTATCTGGGCATTGAGGTGTTGTACGACGGGGACCAGTGATTCAACGTTCTGTGCGGTCGGGTACGTCGGTGAAGATCCCGCCGCAATATGTGAGATCGCCGCTGCGCCGGCATCATCCGCTCAAAGTTATATCGGGGGATCTCGTCGCGGATGTGCTTTGTGACCCCCGGCCACGCAGAGACCTCGCGGTGAAAGGTATCATCATTCAACTGGAATCTGAGGGGCGCCACATGGAAGGTGGCTTCCGGCACGCAAGTTGGGCGGAGGTAAGTGTGCCTATGGCTTACCCCGAACCATATCTGCTCACTATACTCATCCAACAGGTGCCTGGGCACCCGTTGCTGGCTATCCACCACATCTCTCATTAACCCGTACCATGCCCGAAACGCTTCCGCGTTCATCTGTTTGGTGCTGGGGTCCGAGGACACCTGCCACGGGGTGAACTTCATCGCGAGAGGCTGGCTCGCGGTAGTCTCTGCCGGCATCCGGACAGGAGGAATGTGCCATTTCCACATGGCGAAAGCTAAAATCAAGTAACCATAAATGAAACTGGTGGTGCGCTTGTAGTTCTCTTCGCAGGCCGCGAAGAGTTCTTTTAGCACGAAGGAGCACCAATTCAGCCTGACACCCTGGATACAGTGCTCCGCAATGGAGATTGTATCCAAGGTGCACTCTCCCTTAGTATAGTGCCGCATCGTCTTGCTAGCAATGAGGTAGCAAGCGAACCGAATTTCTGGCTTATTAATCAATTCAATTTTGACACCTTTCCCCCCCCGGCGGGTGCCATACTTGGTGTACAGGTCTGTGTCACCCGACTTTCGGGCGCGCTTGGACGATGTCTGGCCAGCAGCGGAGACATCGGCGCCATTCTGAGACAGCCCTGTAAGCCGATGAATGTCTTCGGCATGAATGGGGATTTCCTCATTGAGCCACAGGGACCTGTTCTGTATTCGACTGAGGAGGAACCAGGTGCATTGCAGGGCCGGTCCTATAGTTCCAAAAACAGGGAGAGTCCTTAAATTCATCAAGGACGATTGCTGGAGGCCCTTGTATTCCTATCGCATTCGGCTGTTGGAGCTACTGCCTCGCTTGTTGTGATGCTCCATGAAGGTCTGCCAATGGAGATGGGGGAATTCGGCTGGGTCGGAAAGGTTGGCGTCCATCATCGTTGCGCTATCATACTTGCCAACCAGCGACTCTGTTCGGTGGATTCGGCTCTCTAGCACTGGTTCAGGAATGGATAAGGGAGCCTTCGGCATCTTGGCACGGCGCTGGTAAACTTGGAGAATTCTTCTGGAGTTTCCTTCTGGGTGCGGTGCGCTTCGAGGCTTCAACTGCTCTGGAGTCGCTGCAATTGCCAAATTGAACTGGTCCGTCATTCTCGTGCTGTTGGTCTCCATGCAAGTTATGTCATCCACTGGCACGAGCGGAGGTGATGAGACTCCATAACGACAATTAATTCTTGCTATCCTTCTTGCCTGCGATAATCGTGCGATCAATCGCATGCCTGTGTGTAATCTGACAGTTGCTGACGGCGTCATGGGGAGATGGGCGGACGCGACGGCTAAGGGAACTGCGGGTGATGGCAAATGATTATGGTACAATTACAGTCTACTTATGGTAATTTATGAGGCAAATCTGAGCGATCCTACGGACTGACAAAAGGACTGACGGAAATGACCTGGACTGACACTGGCACGGGGATGGATCCTACACGGACGACATGCTGGACTGGCGCTGTGACATGCTGGACTGGTCCGCCCCGACCACAGTCGGTTGCGGTGAGGTACCCGCAACTGACCGGTTATTTGACAGACTGCCTATGAACGGAAAAGACTCCCTACGCTCATCCCGGTTGCGGGAGAGTTATTCGACTAAGCTACTCTACGGGTTCTCTCGGTTGCGAGAGTTATTGATGAAAAGTGAAAGGTACCTACTCCTGGTAGGGTTTCAGGTGTGCGCCATTCACCCACCCAGGAAGAACTGTACCGTCCAGCTGTGCCAACCGAACAGCTCCTGAGTCGCGGATCTCGATGACAAAGTAGGGTCCCAACCAGTGCATCTGGAGCTTGCCTGGAAACTTCTGGAACCGGCTGTCATATAAGAGAACTTTGCCGCCAACTTGGAAGGCTTTGGTTTTGATGTGGCAGTCATGCCACGCTTTCTGTCTGGCCTTCTGAACCTTCTGGTGGAATTCCGCCGGGAATCGGGCCTCATCCAGCTCCTGTAGTTCCTGGAGGCGTTCCCGAAGTGACTCCTCGTCCGAGAATTGAAGGGACGTTGCGATCAAAAGACTAGGTACAGTGAACTCGGCGGGAATCACAGCTTCCTGGCCATACACCAACTATAATGGCGTCTGGTTGGTCAAACGTTTCACTGTGGTCCGGTAGGCCCATAATGCCGCTGGGAGGCGCTCATCCCAATCGTCGCGCTGAGCATTGCAAATTTTAGTCAAGCCCTTTTCGAGAATCTTGTTGAATGCTTCCACAGTACCATTGGCCTGTGGGTGGTATGGGCTGCTTTTATGATGTTGAATCATAAATGTGTCCAGTAGTGACTTGACCGTGGCATTAATGAAATGCGTACCCTGATCGCTGGTCAAGCTCCGTGGGCAGCCAAACCGGCTGATGATGTGTTCAAAAATGAACCGGGCAGCGGTCTCTGCCGAGCAGTCGTGTACCGCTGCTGCCTCAGCCCACCGGGTGAGGTAATCCATGGTGGTAATGATGTACCGGGCCTTGGAGTACCTGGCGACCGGGGCGATGGGACCTACGAAATCAATAGCGCACTTTTCAAATGGCCGCAACACATGCACTGGGTGTAGCGGAAGCTCGTCCCGGTGCGAAGGCCTTCCCGTCCACTGGCAAACATCGCAACGCTTCACATAGGCCTTACAGTCAGCATGTACCGTCGGCCACCACAGGCCAGCTTGGAGCACCTTCCTTGCGGTGGGTTTTGCACCCACATGCCCTCCCGCAACACCACTGTGACATTCCCACATCACTGCTTCCCGTTCATGGTCGAGAACACACCTGCGCAACACCTCATCAAGGCCCAGTTTGTACAGCTGCCCCGCGATCAATTGGTAGTCGGCCGCCCGGACAACCAGGTGGCATTTCTGAAGCGGGGTGTAATCCTGAGGGCACTGTCCCGTGGTCAGATAAGTGGCAATGTCAGCCAGATAATCTGGTACTGCTTCGACTCGGAAGAGGTCGGCATCCGGCAGCTGATCGTCCAACGAGCCTTCATTCTCTCCCGTCTCCAACCTGGATAAATGATCGGGACCGACATTCAACCTGTCGGGCTTGACAATCACCTCAAACGTGAATTCCTGGAAAAGTAGAAGCCAGCGACAGATCCGTCCTTCCAACACAGGCTTATTCACCAGATACTTCAATGCAGAATGGTCCGTGAAGAATGTGAATTTGCCGCCCAGAAGATAGTGGCGGAACTTCTGGAGGGAGTACACCATCGCCAACGCCTCCCGCTCGGTCGTGGTGTAATTCTTCTCCGCATTCGATAACCGACGACTGGCGAAGTATACGGGGTGGTCAATTGTCCTCTCCCCGGGTTGCACCAATACGGCCCCAAGTGCAATACCGGACGCATCAATATGCACATGGAACTGCTTATCCCAGTCGGGATGAACAAGTATGGGTGCCATTGCCAACTTCTCCTTCAAGGTGTCAAGTGCCTTCCTACACTCCGTTGTCCACTGGAACACCTCTGACTTCCGCAACAGTTTCTCCAAAGGGGCCGTAATTTTTGCGTAGTTGCGAATAAACCACCTGTAATATCCTGTGTGCCCGAGCAGTGCCCGCAACTGCTTCACGGTCTCGGGGGCTTCCATGTGAACGATGACCGCAACCTTGGCGGGATCGACGCAGACCCCTTGCTTGCACACCACGTGGCCTAAGAGTGTGCCGAATGGAACTGCAAAAATACATTTCTTCAAGTTCAAGGAAATCTGCAGCTGACGACACCGGTCAAACATAACGCGCAACAGGGAAGCGTGTTTCTTCAACAGGCTGTAGACGGTCCAGTCATCCATATAGACCTCCAGGAACTTGTGAATGTACTTCTGGAAAGCAGCAATGACAATCCGGGAAAACACAGCTGGTGCGTTCTTCAGACCAAACGGCATAACGTGGTATGCGAATGATCCCCACTCAGTGGTGAATGTCGTCTTTGCTTTGTCTTCCTCGGCGATGCGCACCTGATGATAACCCGAAAACCCATCAGTGAAAGAATAAGCTTCGTTTCCCGCAACATGGTCTAGAACTTCATCGCTGAAAGGAGTGGGAAACGGGTCGTGGATGCAGGCATTGTTCAGGCTCCGGTAGTCTGCACAGACACAGATCTCCGCTTTGTCCTTCTTGTTCTGGATGACAATGGGACTCACCCACAGTGCTTCTTCTACTGGAAAGATAAGACCTGCAGCCAGCATCTTGTCGATCTCCATCTTGACCTTTTCTTTGATACGTGGGTTCAATCGGTAGGGTCGGTGCTTCACCGGCCTGACCCCCGGTTTCAGCGCGATGCGCATTTCGCCCAGGTCCCCCTTGATCCCCTTCAGGTCCGCAACCAAGGACGGGAACAAATCTTTGTATTCCTGGAGGAGGCTGAAAATTTCTTTTGTCGTTTCCTCGTCCCAGTAGTCTCCCACCGTTGCGAGCTAGGGTTTCTCGTCCGTGCCAATGTTCAGCTTCTTTGTCTTTAGCGGCTGTAAATGGACTCCTTCAGTCGTCGGCTCTTCACTGATTTTCCGCTCGCCTTCCCTTTCGTCAAAGTAAAGATGCCTGAGGTCCTCCAGACTATCATCATCCGGATCACCGTCAATCCGGTGGCAAACCAACTTGCGCCTGACCTCAGGTCGTGACACAACCGGGCCCCCGTCGGGCTCGGGATGGCGGAAGAACAAGACCTCCTTGACTGCGTGTAGGGCCTGAGACTCCTGCGCCGTCTCCCCATCGAACAAGAAGCACCAAACGAACTTGTCCGCGACTGCCTGCCAAGAGAAAGTTCCCCGTTTCCGCTCTTCCTCCAGGTACCAGGCCTGTGGAATTGTACCCAGAAAGTGGATAAACCTGTGGACCCACAGCTCCTCAGGGTACCGGTTGCTACGCCACTGTTCCTCATAGGTCCGCAAATGGTGTCGCGGGTCGGAAGTTCCATGATACTTAAGCGTACTGCAAGGTGCTTCGTCCTCTTTAAAGCGTGCCCGCAGAGCATCCGCCATGCACTCCCATCGCAACAGAGTGTTCCGTTGATTTTTCCACCACCGTGCCGACGTTGACTGCAAGGCCACATCCAAAAGTGGCATCCGGCTTTCAGCTGGGACCATGTCTTCCACCTTGGTAATAAAAGTATTGACTGCCCGCATGTTCGACAAGGTGGGATATCCGCGGATCTCAGTCCCTACCCATCGGACTTGGGAAATGGAGGCACATCTCCGCGTGGTGGTCTCATACCCCCCTTGCTGCCAGTCTTCCCAAGCGAGTTCGGATCCGAGCTCCGAGCTCTGCACACTCCGCCAACTGACAGAGCCAGTCGCGGTCGGGTTAATATAATCGTCCCGCTTTCCTGCAGTCATCTGATAGAGATGGTCCATCATCTGAGCATCCTCCCGATTGTCCACTGTTTCCGTATATCACGGGCCTTGATACGGGTCGAGAGGCTGGGTGACCCGTACCTCCCCATCCTCAAAGATCATCAGCTCCTTCTTAAGGTCGATGATGGCGTAATTCTCAAAAGCCCAATCAATGCCGAGTAAGGCGGGATAGGGATCCTTGTCGCCCATGATATCAATAACCTCAAAATCGGTGTATGTCTTCACCCCCGCAACGTCGACCTCGACACCCTCGAGCCGGCCGATTGGCAGAATGCAGTACTAGTTCGCCATCCTGAGTTGGATTGGTGAGTAGGCTAGCCGTGGCCTTCCAAGAGCCTCCCATGTCTTTCGTGGCAGAATGTTGACGTCGGACCCCAAATCCAACATGGTGTCGCTGATTTGGAATCCCGCGACCTGTGTATTAAGCCGGAATTCTTTGCCTGTTCGTTGCTTGTTTCGCTTGACGCGCTGCACGTATTGAGGGGCAGCGTTCACCGAGTCTCCAAGTTTTGTGCGCCCCTGCAGTGCTCCTTCCAAAGCATGCTTGAGCTGCTGCCGCAGCGCAGCGTTGTCAACAATCCTGAGGAATAGCCGGAGCCAATCCTCGACCACAATACCTGCGATGTTCTGCGCACCAGATTCCGGCAACATGGGCTCCTCCAAACCTCCCTCGTTCCACAACTGGGCGAACGCCTCAACTGCCTCCTGGAAATACTTCTTCTGGACTTCGGGCCTGATCAACTTCTTCGAGGATGTCGGTCGAACCACTCGTGCTGGCTCCTTCCCGTGGGCATCCTCTCCAGTCTTCTTTCCGCCCCTCGTCACGATTGCGACGTTCTGCAAGTCTGGGGTTGCGGTCCCTCGCGGCTCTGAGTTTATCAGATTCGCTCCCCTCTGCCTCGCCCGTTCTTCCCACTTCTTGATGAGCTCCGGATAGTCCTCTGTAGCATGGGCGTTGACCCGGCACTGGGAACACCAGGGTCGTCGCGGGAGCGGACATTCTCGAGCCACGTGACCCTCCTGGTCACAATTGTAACATTTTACCGGACCGCGTCCGCCTGTGCGGCCTCCCCACATGCCTCCACCTCTTCCCCTCGGAGCCTCGTTCACCCTGTAGGAGGGACGATCCAATCGATCCGCAAGTGCATCAAGTGCCCTGCACTACTCAGTGTTGTGAGTCGTGGACACACAAAATTTGCAGTACACATTATTCGGGACCGTGGAGTACTTCTGTAATATCGGGCACATCCGAGGAGGATGCCCCAGCGTCCGGCAAATCTTGCAGTACTCTGTGGTGGAGGAACCTGGTTGCGGTGGAAACCCCATGTAAGTCTGTTGCGGCTGGTATACTCCCTGCGGGTTCATCGCCGTGCCGCCACCCGGCGGTGGACCCCCCTGAATTGCTGCGACCGAGGGTCCCGCTCCTGTGTCGCGCAACCGAGGACACTCAGTTGCGACGTGGCCCTCGACCAGGCAATGAGTACACCAAACATTCGGTCGCGCTGGTCTCACCGGCTGAAGCTCCTTGAGCTTCTCAGTCAAGCTGGCAATCTGGTGTTGCAACCCTACCAAAGAAGGATCTTGCGGGGCCGGCCCCCCTCGATATTCTTGGGGGTAGCCTGCCATGGCTTCAATCTTCATGGCCTGCTCCAAAGCGTCCTGTGGATTATCAATCTTCTGCTGAGTGAGAGGGGTTCGTGTCAAGGGAAGCAGAGCCTTGATGAACCAGTCCCTCTGGTGGTTTGGATCGATCGGGTAGCTGAGTTTCCCGATCGCGTCCTTGAATCGCCGCATCAATTCCCACGCGGTCTCACCTTCCTTCTGCTTAATTTCCCACAGCTCTGACAGGCCCTGCTGGTCTGTCTGGGGAAGCTTGAATTCGCGGACAAAATCCCGCTTCACGTCCGCAATTACGGGGTTAGGATGAGCCTCGGACCACTTGATAAACCATCGCAGAGCCCTCTCTCTGAGCGTGGTTTGGAATTCTATTAACTTCCATGCATATGGCGTCTGGCGAGCCCTCCAGATGGCTTCGCACAGATACCAGTGTTGCTCTACATCATCATTGCCCCGGCCAGAGAACTCTGGATACCGGGTGAAAGATCCAGCCATGTGTGCTTGCGGAGAATTGACCAGGATAAATCCTCCAGGTCCTGGTTGCGTAACGGTCCCACTAGGAAAAATACCACTACTAGTAACGCTGTTGTTACCGGACGTTACTGACGCTAATGAACTATTGTATGACTGACTCAATGCTTGTAACTGAATAAAAATATTACTTAAAGGTTGATACAGTACCAGGGGAAGTTCGGGATCCTGGCCATGCAGAAGGTGGGAAGTAGGGCTGCCTGGAGGGGTGGGTGCCGTCTGATCTTGAAACATCTGCTGCATCACGCCGTGCCATTCGTCATCGGAACTCTCTTCGGGCTGCATCTTTCCATTATCTTCGCTAGTCATCATCTCTCTTTCTCGCGTCGTTGGGCTCCCATGCACCCACTGCACTTCCACCGCTGTCCCGTCTTCTTCACGGGTATCCAAACCCATAGTTATTGTCTTCTGAGGCGCCTCCTTCTGATTTTTCCTCTCGATCTCCCTTCTCTTCAAATCTCGCATTACCCTTCTTCGCCACCTATCGGCGATCTGTGCCCACCGATGCGCACGTCGTTCCCGCAACTTGCATGCGGCCTCAACGTCCATTCCCCGCTCCCCACTTTCACATTCTACACAGCATCGGTCCCCTCAACCCTTCCCCCAGCACGGGTGGTTTACGCTTCCATCCTCGTTTTGTGAAACTCAATCAACCCTTCGTCCACCATCAGAGCTTTGATCCACAGCGGAATCTCCTTCAGCAGCTTCCCTCTTAGCCCTGAGTGGAAAACAGCCTCGGCTTTCGAGAAGGATTGGTAGCACTCAGCAGCAAACTCCACAGTATATCCTTCCAACGTGGTCCTTACCCAAAAATCCACCGCGCGGGTCAGTTCAGTGTCCACCCGGTGCAGTGCCACCAGATCTTCGTGCGCCCACCTGCGGTTTATCTTCCGCAAGCCTTCTTGGGGCACCGTCGCTCGTAACCTCCGCAACCAATTGTAAAGGTCCGTAGGGAACCTTCCCCAGAAAATTTCGTACGTATCACTGGCTGAGTCAGAGAAAAGAACAAGCTCCTTGATCGCCGCCTCCTTTTTCTTGGTCAGCTCTGCTTGCTGAGCAATGAACTGATCAAGATGATCATCCCACCATCGCCGTATCGCTCCTTCAAAAATCCTCGATACCATGATCTAGGTCCCCTCAGAACATGCAGGTCCCGGCAACGGAACCATTTGTTGGCGAGAAGTCAGGTCTCGCGGACAAGACCTAGGTTCAAGAGTTGTGGCCAACAAAGGGGTCCGATGTAGTCTAGGAACACGCCGGCATTTTCACCCTGCTCCAGAGAGCAGTGAGTCTCACCCGAGGCGTGTTGCAACCACATGCAGAAGGGGATAAGATCAATGGCAAGGAACAAATTCGCAACTCATGAAGGACAGTGCATCGATTACATAGACAGAGTTATAGACGCAAGATCACTTAATAAGCATTCAGATATTCGCAAATAAAATTTTAAACCAGCATAAACACATTACAGGCACATACACATCTTATTGAGACAGCAATCTTCCATTGTATTAATCTCTTGGCCAAACACATGATTACATGGCATTCTCAATGATAGCTTACAAATCTGATACAGATGGATTTCGGAACAGAAAGGTAGAATAGAGAAGATGAGGAACCCTAGGAAGGTCATGCATGATTCTTCCGCAGTCGCTCTGTGCGTCTTTTTCCTATCCTGAGCACGCGGCTGGCCCTACCAGCATCCTCCTCTTTTCGGCCGAGTGACTGCAGCCGAGTGACTATTATTTATTCTCCCGCTCTCGGGGGTATCGGTTCTACATTGTCTTTACTTCAACTTCTCCCAGCTTCTCTCCTGTTATCTGCGTGTTCCACTTTATGTCTTCTGCTGTGTGTTTTCTTCATCTGTACTTGTGCGTGTTCTATCTTAAGCTATACCATGCTTCCGCGCCACCTTGATAGCTCCGCGACTCCTGGTAGTTGCGGCGTGGTCGTGATTGCCATGTGTCTTCATGCCGCAACTCAAAAAGGTCAAAATTCAAAATGTTCTAGCCAAGATTTCAAAAACAATAAAAAACAAGGGCCCCAACGGTAACATTATT
Source organism: Pinus albicaulis (assembly GCA_034641835.2). Classification (NCBI taxonomy): domain Eukaryota; kingdom Viridiplantae; phylum Streptophyta; class Pinopsida; order Pinales; family Pinaceae; genus Pinus; species Pinus albicaulis. The sequence continues at coordinate 25,087 of JAXQQM020086032.1, forward strand.
TCAAGATTTGGATGTCCCCAAAAGATAATTACTGACAATGCAGCAACATTCAAATCCAATAAAATGATTGACTTTTTCCACAAATACCATATTACCCTAGGCCATTCTACTGCATATTACCCTCAGGGTAATGGTCTAGTTGAATCCTCAAACAAGAGCCTAGTAAACATCATCAAAAAGTAACTTGAACACAATAAAAGGACTTGGAATAATAAGTTAGGCAATTCCTTATGGGCAGATAGACTTACTACCAAAAAATCCATTGGTACATATCCTTACCAACTTGTATATGGAATGGATGTTGTTTTTCCATCCTCCCTAGGTGTACCAGTGATGAAAATTATCCAAGAGTTACAAGTTGAAACAAATGACATTCAAAGAATGATTAATCAAACTATTCACTTGCAACAAATAAGGGAAGAAGTTTATATCAAGTCTCAAGTCATCCAGGATAAAATCAAGAAAATTTTTAATAAAAAGATTAAAGAAGATGATTTCTACATTGGAGATAAAGTATTAAAATGGGATTCAAGAAGGGAAGACAAACGAAAACATGGAAAATTTGATTTTCTATGGAAAAGACCTTATGTCATTTATGGTTACAAAGGTAACAATTCTTTCTACCTAAAATAAATAGATGGGTCAAAGATGTCAGAAGGAGCAGTAAATGGCAAAATGTTTAAGCACTACTACTCTCCTAAGATAACGAATAGTTAGTTTCATTTACTTTGATCATTGTACATATACATTGAATATTTTATATTGGATTGGATGTTTCTCTAACAAAGTTGAAGCCCGGAGAGAAGGCCCTAAGCCTTAAGAGGTAAATATCATAAGTATGAATGATTGCAAATAGAAAAAGACATTTACAGGGTCATCACAGTCAAATTCCAAAGGCTACCAATCTTAGAGTTCTTGAAATTTCACCAGGAAATTCCATCCCCAAGTGGAGCCACTTTTAGGGTCCTATAATAATAGGATTCATAATTTTTGAATTGAATATGATAGTCTTGTAAATATGTACATACCTTGCTTTCTACAACTTGTTTTCTCGTATTTTTAAAAATGAAAAATAATAAAATCTAAAAGAGGGTAAAAAGTCCTAAAAGAATAAACAAAGGACTTAGAAAAAGATAGACCCCAAAAGAAAAAGAGATGAAAATAAGACCTGAAAGTGAGCAAGTCAAAATGCCATTATTATTTACTTTACTGCAAGATTAATGATTATGTGCAAATTATCAATAAATTCCATAATACATGATTAGTTAAACAATTTAAACTTAACTTTTAATGCTTTGAATTTCATATTTTAGATAGAGAATAAAGATATGTCAAATAGTATAAACTTGAAAAATCAATAGTTAATATAGAGAATAAATGAGGAGCTCAACAGTTTAATCTGAGCCCTCGGATGAAATAAGGTTAGACTTAGATATATTTATGTTTTAAAAGAAAAACTAATTTAGGGTTGCAAGCCTAAATGCAAATGAAGAAAAAATGTTAGAAATCAAGATGGGTAGGTAGAAAGCATTTATACAAGCATGTAATAAAGCATCATCAGGAAAAAATTACTAATTTCCCCTCCCCTACAAATATTAAGTATTCTAAACTATTAGTTAAAGAGGCTCAGAGCATTTCTCTAGCTTCTGTTGGGATCGAACCCAAGTCTCAATGACTAATTGGTTAAAAATATTGAATTCCCATAATAGACCCACATTCATCAGCATTTGTCCTTCATTTAAAATCATAATCCCTTTTTCCTAAGTAAAAAACTCATTTTTACTTAGTAAAATTAAAACCCTAAATAACTAATTTCATTCCCTTTCAAAAAATTATTCATAAACCCTAAAAAATACATTTATCCCAAGTTAAAGTGTGAAGTAATACAACAAAGGCAAACTATGTTATTTACACTTTATTTAGAGTTAAACATGTGTTTTTCATATCCCCTACACTTCAACCTTTATTTCATAATAAATACTAACTATATATATTAATTCCCTAAAGCTACACCCTCTCGTGTATTATTAAATCCCTTTATATTAAATAAACCCACAAAACACCCTTTATTTTACGTTAAACCAATGTTTTTATATCCCATGTGCGCCATGTAAAAACCCCTCCATATCCCATTGGCTTTAACATATCTATATATAAATATCCCGCCCCCTATAGTTTTTAAAAAACTGTTAGAAGTTGAAAAAACTATATAATAAAAAACGTGTGCCCATATAAATGATTTAAACATTGGTTAATGTTTAAATTAACGTATAAACCTTGTCCCGCCACATCATATTTAAACCCAACATTTTAAAACTTATTAAAAGGTCTATTTTTAAATTTTAAAAGCTCGACCTTGTCGCCTATAAAAATCTTGGTCCCACTCCCCAATCTCGACGCAGCTCTCACAAGAGATCTGGATCGTTTGCGGTCCAACTCGAAGATCCAACGGAGGAAAAATCATATCGCAAATAAACTTGCGCACTAATCCTATTTCAAATCTGCGCAAAATGGGCAATATTGAGATTTCCTCTCTCCTTCACATGGTCGATTCTTATAGGATCGCATGGGTTTGCTCCAAAAATGCTTACCGCCAAAACTGCACGTGATAACCACTCCAGTTTATACCCTTTGAAGCTCGAAACCACCATTCCCGCCTAACTTGAATTGCATTAAATACTGGCACTCTTAAGCCCTAAATATGCCCAATAAACATATGAAAATGAATTCATTTCCATTTCTACTGCGCATAAACTCTGTATAGGCCCCCTACTGTTAAAACGAACCTTTTTACATCATTTTTTGAGCTAAAAATACCACAAAATTCAAACCTGCAACCATTGAAGACTGCCTAGCACCTCTGCATTGCTCCAAAGATTAGACAAATGTTATTCGACCTATTCAAAGACCCCAAAAACCATTTCAAACCATGTACCTGCGAATAACAGGTTTTTCTTCTAAATTAAACCTGTTTCAAATTGAAGAAGCCTTATTAAAAGACATATTTCATTTATAAACTTGAAAATAGTCCATAAGAAACCTTTCAAAAAGCCCAAACAACAGGCCAAACCCTGTCAAATTTTCTGCAGAAACTGTGTTTTATTGAATATACCATTTTAAAAGGAATTCACAAGTTTTTAATAGTTTCTATAAATTGTTTAAACTCCAAATTTAGCCAGAAATCCTCTGAAGGTATCCCAAAGCCTCTATGCCTAAATTCAAAAGATTTTTAGCCCAATTTCTCAGTGAAAAATCCCAAGAAACCCCTATTTCTTGTGCCTAAACCAGTAAAACCCTATAAATCCTTTTGAAGAATCCAAATTGATAAGAAAAACCCAATAGAAGCCCATATTTTGCCCATTTTTATCCAAGAAACCTCTCCTAAATTAAAAATACTTCTGCAAACTGTCTAAACTTGCAGAAGTAGCCAAAATGCCTAAAAATTAGAGCTCTAGCAATCCTGAAAGTTCCAAAGTGCCTAAATCAACTCCAGCCATGACTTTAAGACTGCTATTGTTGTAAATCCTTTACAGCCCCCACTCATAGATATTGAGCATATTCCATTAGTTGATACTGATTACAAGATAGCAGACCCAATTATTGAGTTTAATCTGCTAGATATTCATAACTGGAGCTATGACAAGTCTTTAGATAATCAAGAAGAAGTCCATATTTGGGAATCCCATTTTCCCAAATATGTTGTTCTGTTAACTCATCCATGCCAAGAAGTCATTAAGTTATGTCAACAATACTATGTGCCTGAACAGAGAGCCATAATAAATGCCAACAAAGAAGTGCTTCTTGCCATTACTGTAGAATATATTAACCAAATGCTACAACTACAGCCTGATCCTCAAGAAGTCCCTTTATCTATAGAGGCCCTCACCAAATTTTATATTGGCCTAGATTTTCCCAAGAGATTCATGATTTTCCAGACATTTATGCCTTTGCATGTAGAAATCCCTCAAATAAATCCCCCATATACCACTTCTAGATTCCCAGAATGTTCAAGACATGTGATTTCCATGCTTTCCTTCATCCTAGGGTACTTTACTAATGAACACACATATGAATCCAGCTTGGGTTTCTTATCCACTTTTACCCCAGGACAACCCCCATCTATAATCTTTGATTATGCTAGTTTCATTGTAGACAATATTCATCATCAATTGACCAATTTTCCAATTAAAGGAGTGTTCAGATACACATCCTTCCTCTTCCACATGTTTTTATATTTTTAATCAGATAATTTTCCAGTTACTCTTCAAAATCTTGACATAGAGGGAAATCCTCTCTCTATCATTTTTTGGACTACTTTGCTCAGGAAAGAATGTGCAGATTTCACGTATGCATAATTTTCAGAATTATCCATACATCCAGTGATCAAAATGTTAACAAAAACAAAGAAGCTAAGGATAAATGAAGAAATGAAGAAAATATTATAGTTATCAGAGCATAATAAAGTTGGTGATTGGTACCTATATGAAAAACATACTGAGATCAGAGTTTTTGGGTCAAATTTGTTACCTTACAAGTTACCCAAACATGTTTCAATGAGGATCTTTGCCTTGGAATATATCAGGCAAATCCTAAACTCTGATTCTATAAATTTTATGGCAATAAAGAATAAAACTCAGTTCAAATTAAAGAATCGGATAGGGTCATTCATCTACAAGCATCGAGATGCAGAGAAAGAAGCAACAAAGAAACTATTGGAATTCAGATTTGAAGAAAGCTTTCCTTGGAAATATGATCCTCAAGGGATCCTAAGTAAACTAAGGGTTAAGTGCAAATTAACACCCTTCATTCACGAAACAAAGCCAAAGATAGAAAAATATGAAAATAAGACTGAGTGGACAGAGAATACCTGAACAAATGTAGTAAAGAAAAGTGATACTAGTCACACTTTAGAGACTGCAGATCAGCCAGAAAAATCCACCAAGAGAGTAAGGGAAGAAGGAGCCTATGTTGCTGAAACTACAACTGAAACTAAATTCAAGTTAATATACAACAAAATGCCTAAGTTAAATTCAGCAGGTAAAGGGAATGTAACAATTGATGTGGAAGAAACAGATCTTATAGATACCAATACTAATTTTCCAAAAACAAATGTTGCTATTGTGATCATCAATGAGCCAACTACTAAGAATCAGAATGAAGAACACGTTAACAATGAAGGTGCATAGTTGATAGAAAGACAGTAGAGCATGGAAGCCTCTTCCTCACAGGCAACTGAGGAGAAAGATCTGGACATCAAAGAAAAATACAAATAGATCAAACTAAAGAATGAGGAGATCAAAAACAATATTTATTCTCAATATCTCAAACAGACACCAAGTGTGCAAAAAAAACTTCTATCTGCATTTGATTATTCAAATAAAAAACTAATCATGTCAGTATTGCAGCCCATAGTCAAATCCCCAAAGACGGTGGCATATTATAAGAAATTTGATTTGGAAATTCAAACAGAAAAGATTATGATGTGGATCAGATTGAATTCTATAAACAGACTTCAGAAATGTTGTACTCTACTATTACAACTAAAGCCATGAGTGCTCAAAAACTCCAGAACACCATTGCCAACATGAAAAATTAGATGAAAATGAATAAAGCATCCTTGTATGCTAAGGATCTAAGGATCAAATCTTTGTAGGAACTAGATTTTCAGGTGGGATATGACCCTGCTAATATCAAAGCAGCAGAGTTATTGGTGAAGAAGAAGAATGAATATATTTCAGCTTTGAGGAAACAACTTAAACTTCCTCAAAGTCAACATCCTAAAAAAAAAGAAATAATAGAAGGAGAGAAAGAAAAAGCTGACATGATGAATTTGATTTTTCAGCTTACAGCACAGATAAAGGAAATGGATATTCAGATGGACAAGCTTGTCTAGGAGAAAGAAATACCAAAAGTACCAGAAATTCCTACAGTTATTCCTATAATCACTACAACAGTGCCTTCAACTTTAGCTAAAAATTTGGCACCCAAGGAACCACTGGCTACTGCAATGCCAGTAACTTCATCCACAACCTTAGCTATAGAATCACCTACAACAACAATTCACCATACATATGAAGCTAGAAAACTAGTAAAATCCATGGAAGAAATGTCTCTTAAGACAAATTAAATTAGCAAATTAAAGTAGATGGTAGAAAATCTTGAGAATTCAAACAAATTGGCTCAAATTAATGCAAAGAGTCATGAGCAAAAGGCCATCATATTAAATGAAGAATTGAAGAAATTGCAGAAGGAATTGACAATGAAGGAATAGATTTCCTATGTGAAAAATCATTTGTGGAAAAAAATCATAGAAGCCATCAATGATGTATGGCCCTCCATCAAAGTGATTTTTGAAAAAAGAGACTTATTAAATGAAAAATTAGAATAAATCCAAAAGACTAAAGAGGAATTGGATAATAAACCAGAAAATCTCTATAACTGACAAAGTTCCTCAACAATAAGAACATGAAAGAATTGGAAGAACTTGAAATTACTAATAGAACTGAAATTATCATTGAGATAAAGAAGGTCATAACTAAAAAGAACTTGATGAAGAAGCTAGAGGAAAAGTGTGAGAACATGAACATTTCCATAACCAGGTTCATGGTTAAATTTGAGAACTTAAGGAAAAGGAGTTTGCCAGATATTTTGGTCATCAATGAAAAGTTGATGCCTCAGGAAGATTATAACAAAAATATCAATGAATATGCCAAGGTATAAGTTGAAAAAGCAGGTAGTGGACAAGGCATTCCAATAGGAAAACTCCTACTTAGAAGTTTTGAGGACTTATTCTATTTACAGCATGAAATTAAACACTTTTTTGTCATCAAGCCAAATTTATCCAGGTACACAGAAGCAGATAAAATTTTCAGAAAGTTGACGAAAATACAAATTCCAAGTAATGAAGTTTGGCAGGCATTAACAGATTTACTGTAAAAAGTAAATAGGCAGAAAGGTTACAGTGAAAACGGTTTGCTGAAATTTGCAGTCAAATAGATTTTTACAGTAGTAAAGATCTTTTACAGAGATTAAAGAGTATCAGTGAAAGTGTATCAGATGAGCAGATCATATTTCAAAACAAACTCAAAATATCTAAATCCAACAAGGAAGGAAACAAGGCAGCTCTTTCTTATCCTAAATTAGTTTCTATTTCTTTTGGATAGATAGGACAACTTGTTGATTTGTTAAGCAGCTGTCTCTATTATTGTTGTAAAGATATTTTATTTTCCTTAGATAATTCCTAGAAGCATTCTAGGATATTTTTTAAACCATTATGGATAAATACTTCATATTTAGAAGTATTAATGTGGAATAAATTTCTGAAGATTTCTATAGACATTTTTGTGGACATGAAGGTTTTTTGTGTTAAAAATTTTGAGTAGCAGACTGGATCAGATCAACTAGCATCATATTTCAGGATTCATGTGATGAGCTATTTGGAGTGAAGTATTTTCTAAATTTATCATTGTTATCTTTCTTTGTTACATTCAATCCATAATGTTTTCCAAATTTGAATGAATGAATAGGAGGATTACTTCCGGATTTTTTAAAAGCACCATGTCTTAACTAGTTGTCATTTCTATGTTTTCATATCATTTCTAGTGTAGGAAACCCTTAATTGCTCCCTCTCTTGTTTGACCTCTACCTGCTACTTCCCATTTCCGAATCAAATAACCCTTCATTTCTCTTTATCCTAATCATACCATATCACAAAACAAATTTCCGAGATCTCCAAGGGTTATCTATCTTACCCTGAAAACATTTGACTTTTTGACCTTGATCCCAGCTCTATATGCTTGATTTTTGACTCCTTAGCCCAATGGACAAATAGATTTCCCACTATCCATATTTTTCAGTGATTTTTCCCACCAAACTAATCAAAACAAAACCAAATGCACAATTATAACTAGCCTAATATTATAAAAACATAAAAAGTTAAAACTTATAGAGAGAGCCCTCTCTGAACCCTAAGAAGTCTAGATCCTAGAGTTTAAAAGTTGGTATGTGGTTACCTCTAGTTTTCTCAAATAAAAAACAAAAATCTCACAACTAGAGAATTACTTGAGTGATAACAGTGGTAAGGTGCAAGTTTGTAGTCTATGATGAGAGGAAATTGAAAGATGAGAGGAAACTCAATAGGTATGTAAAACATAATAACAACCCTTTTAAGAAAACCATGGCTGGGAAGGACATTATAGATCTAAAAACTAACTTTATTCCTAAGGTTTTTGTTCCTTTAGAAAGAATATTTGATAATAATAATATTTTTCTCAAGCCTGAAAGTAAGGTGGATGGAGAGAGTACAATAGAGTGTAACTTTGGTACAGAAAATCAGCCAAGATTAGTCAAAGTTTCCGCATTCCTTCCTTTGGAAACTAGAACAAAATATATCAAATTGTTGAAGGAATTTGCTGATATTTTTGCATGGTCTTATAGTGAGTTGAAAACTTATGATAAGAGCATAATCGATCACAAGATCCATTTGAAAACAAATTCAAATCATGTAGAACAAAAAATCAAACACATTAATCCCATGCTGCTTCCAATCATTGAGAAAGAAATCAAAAAATTATGGGAAGCAAATATTATTCTTCCTTTGAGATTTTCTAATTGGGTAGCTAATATAGTCCCAGTCCGGAAAAAGAATGGAGAAAAAAGGATTTGTGTTGATTTTTTCATCCTAAACCAGTGCTCCTTGAAAGATAACTATCCACTGCCCAAGATGGATTATATATTCCAGAAGGTTGTAGGATCCAAAGGACTATCAATTATTGATGGATTTTCAGGCTATAGTCAGATTTCAGTTGACATGCAAGACATAGAAAAGACAACATTTACCACACCATGGGGCACATTCATGTACAACAAAATTCCATTTGGTTTGATGAAAGTATGTGAAACCTTTCAAATGGAAATGGATATTGCCTTTGTGGGAGAAAAGGATAGATTTGTGGTCATCTATTTGGATAACATCACGGTATATTCAAAATCTGATAAAGACCACTTGAAACATCTGAAGCAAGTTTTTGACAAATGCAGAAAGTTTGCATTAGGGGAATTTTGAGGTCTAAAATGGGCCTCCTAAGAAAAATGTACAATCAAAATTCACTTTATGAGAACCAATCACATTTTAGGGGATGACACCATCTCTAATGGTTGAGGTGGCATTGCTTGAGTTAAAGGCACTTACTAGTCACATTCTCAATGGTGGATAAAAACTCATGGTTAACCATGGTAGTGCTCTAAGTAATTTTATAGTCAAAGTAAAGTACTCATAATAAATGTCATTTCACACTTTATGAATAAAATAATATTATTTTCATTTCATATTTCTTTAAAGAAACAATGCATATCCCTATACATATATTATATTAGATTATATTTATATAGTATATTAATTACATGTTATTATACAATTTAAATAATATAAATTTTAATTAATAGCGTATAATATAATTAAGAATTTATAAATTTATATTTATATTTTATTTTAAGCTATTTAAGTACAAATGACAAATGCATTAGTTTTTCAATGATAATGACTTTTTCTTGAAAAGCTCATTCTTATTTATAGTCACATCAATACAATTTTTTTATTAATTTTATTTTGGTACAACTTTTGAATTGAATTTAACTATGGTTACATGGATTTTTGGTGCAAAAAGAGAATTTCAAATTCATAAATATTATTTTATTGGTTTAGCTATTATTTTATTATTTCATTAGGAGGCCCATTTTAGACCTCAAAATTCCCCTAATGGTTTGTCCTTAAACCCCAAAAAATCATCTTTTGTTGTCCAAGAAGGTAAGCTACTTGGACATATTGTAATAGAAAGTGGCATCTGTATTGATCTGGGAAGATTAGAAGCTATTCAGAAATTGGTTTGCAAAGAAATAAGAAGGAATTGCTGTCATTTTTAGGGAAAATCAATTTCCTGAGGCGTTTTGCTCCTAACTTTGGAGATATGATCGAACATATAAATGTTTTGCTGAAAAAATATGCAGAATTTAAGTGGCGAGATGAAGCAAAGAATTATTTTTCAGCAACTATGTCTGCCTTTACTGAAGCACCAGTTTTGATTAGTCCTGATTTTGAAAAGGATTTTCTAATTTTTTCATATACTTTAGAAGAAACAATTGCAGTTGTCTTACTACAAAATAAAAAGGAGGGTTTGGAGAAGCCAATTTCATTTTTCATTCGTGCTTTAAGGTATGTTGAATTAAAGTATAGCTTGACTAAAAAACAAGCATATGCACTAGTTAAGGCTTTGAATTCTTTTCGATTTTATGTGTTGCATTAAAAAATAATTTCTTTTGGGCCCGATATCACTATTAAAGATGTGTTGCTACAGCTAGATACTGATGGAAGGAGAGGACGATGGCTGACCAAGATTCTGGAATTTGATGTTGAAATCAAACCAACTAAATTGATAAAGGGTCAAGGCTTGGCTCGCTTGATGGCTGAATCTAATTGCAAAGTTTTAAATATGAATGTAGAGGCAGCTGAAGGAGAAGATGAAGAAGGTATTGCTAATTATCCTAAAATATTCAATTCAGATTCGTATAAGGATATAGTTTACTTCTTATTAAATTTAAATTGTCCACCTGAAATGGAGAAGTATAAAAGGAGAGCTTTTAAATTTATAGCTGTGAAGTATTGCATTTTGGAATACCATCTTTACTGGAAAGATCCTGTTGGAGTCTTGTTAAGATGTGTAGATGAAGCAGAATCCCAAGAGACTATCACAGAGATACATGCAGGAGTGTGTGGAGGGAATTTGTATTGGAGAGTAGCTACAATCAAAATCTTAAGAGCTGGCTAATATTGGCCAACTCTTTTCTCTGATGTCTTTGCCAAAGTCAGGAGTTGTGTCTAATGTCAAAAATTTGCTTGTAAACATAAATTCCCATTACCTCTCATTCCTATTTCAACAGATGTTCCTTTCCTGTAGTAGGGGCTAGATTTCATCGGTGAAATTCATCCACCTTCATCAGTGCAGCATAAATGGATTCTCATAGCTACAGACTATTTCACTAAATGGATTGAAGTTGTACTAAACAAGAATGCTACTGATACGGTAATTATTAAATTTCTATTGGAAAATATTATGTCAATATTTGGTTGTCCACATAAATTAGTAATTGATAATGCAATGGCCTTTAATTCTGCTAAGATGTATAAATTTTGTCAAAAATATGGGATTTAATTGACTCATTCCATGCCTTATTACCCTCAAGGTAATGGATTGGCTGAGTCATCCAATAAAATTTTGGTAAGGATTATTAAGTAAATGTTGCCTGAAATCAAGTGGTAAAAAATCAAATGAAATGTCTCCATTTTAGCTTGTATATGGTATAGATGTTGTAATTCCTTTGCAATTAGCTCTTCCTGTGATGAAGTTCCTACAAGATGAAGCTGATCATGAAAACTCAGTCCAAAGGAGAATGATACAGTTGATAGAGGCACACCAAATCAGAGAATCATTGCTAGAAAAAGTTCAGAAGTATCAGGCTAAAGTCAAATCTGTTTTTGATAAAAGAGAAAATCAGCTGTTGTTTCAGGAGAATTATTTGGTGCTAAATTGGGATGCTAGGAGAGAATACCATGGAAATCATGGTAAGTTCAAAAACTTGTGTTTTGGGCCATTTAAAATTGCTGAAGTTTGGAGAATAATACTTTTCTGCTCAAACATCTGGATGATGATCAGCTGACTGGAGACCAAGTCAATGGTCATTTTCTTAAAAGGTTCTTTCTTTTGTAATTCATTTGAGTTATTCCCTTGTAAATATTTGGTGTGATGTGTCAATAAACTCCATGCCCAATGGTACTTATGTCTATATATATGTTCAGTCTTGAGTCCAGTATGTTAATGGTGAATCCTAGTCTTTATTTTCAAAAATACTTTTGAGTTTCAAGAGTTTTTGAGGCACTGAGTCTATAGTCCTTGAAGCTTCACAGGGAGGACTTCATCCCCAATAGGAGCCACTGTTAGCTCTAAAAATTTTAATGGTGTAATCACCATTGTATTATTGTTTTCAAATTTTTATTGTGTCCTAGTCCATGTCCAAATTTTCATTCATTTCCACTAGAAGTTAAAGAAGTCCCAACATCAAGGTGTTTTTAAGTGAATAGGTGTCATAGTGTTTTAGAGTCCTAAAATAAGTTAAAATATTTGTTTTGGCGTATGTTAGTGTTGAAGGTTATTTGATGTTTGGGTAATAAAATTTCATTCATATAGTTTGGAATAATAGCTACCGTTGTTTCAAATTCATTGTCAAAACAATAATACAGTAAAAGGCATCTATTTCTCAGAAATGGAGTCATATATTCCACACAGTGAAAAGCGCAGCTATTTCACTAAGATTTTGGTTATCTCAGAAAAGAGGCTACGGGTAAACAGGTAATTAGTTTTTGAAGCAGGAAAATTAAGGCTTCATGGAAACCAAAGTTCTTTAAAATCAAAGCGCAGATGGAAGAAAACAACTTAACCAACAAAGTGGGAGATCCAGAGAAGAGTAGGAAATAATATTTAAAGGACATTGGCCGAGAAATAGACTAAGGAATGAAATAGGGAACAACCATGTGAAAAAATAACAAACAACCATGATCTAATCGCACATCCAAAGGGGAGCAGACCGACTGTTGAGATTAAATCACACATGGGGCAACTTCGCAAAGCGCAGTTTTTAAGTTTTATTGTTAAGTCAAATCGCATGGTATGTTAAGTGATTTTTGATGTGATGAGGCTAAGGGGAAAGGGTAACCATGATCTAATCACAGATCCAAAGGCGAGTAGACTGATGGTTGAGATTAAAGTGCACATGGGGCAACTTCGTAAAGCGCAATTTTTAAGTTTTATCGTTAAGTCGAATCGCATGGTATGTTAAGTGATTTGCGATGCGATGAGGCTAAGGGACAAGTAAGGAATATCATCAGATCTAGCGTAGATCAATGGTGGAGATTAAAGGATAGATGGAGCGATTTCACAAATCACAGTTTTTAAAGTTTATCGTTAAGGCTTCGCATGGTATGTTAAGCGATTTGCAATGCGATGAGGCGAGGGAAACATTTTGGCGTAGTGCACCAACGCAATTTCAGAAATCCCAAAGTTTATGGATCAGTGTAAATTCAAATTTACAGGCAGCCGATTTGTGATTGCTTCCTATTGGTCAACTGGTTTTGGGGCCCAAGAACCACAATTCCATGTGAATGAATATTGTTTGGGAGCAATTGTGGTTTTGTTTAAAGTTCTGATAAATGCTTTTGATTGCACATGTATGTATGTTTATAAAACTTCCGATGCAGGATTTGCGATCAGTCCCATTTCTCTTCCAGGTCACCTCCACCCTCATCGTACATCGCACTTCACCATTTTCAACATTTAACTTCCCGCATTTCACAATAAAAATTCCGATGCGCGATCTGCGATCAGTCCGACTTCTTCTCCACGTCACCACCCCCCTCACTTATCATTTATTCCGCTCCATGTCTTCTCTATTAATTAAACCCGTTTCAAAGGATTTTCTTTGTAATTTCCCATAAAATGAACCTTCATCATTCTATCCAAAATTTCCAAGTTTTCCACCATTAAAAAGGTTTTTCAACCAAAAAAAAGAGAAAGGAACAGTGGAACAACGGCATAATTTCTCTCAAACAGTTTTATACGACTATTCTTAGTACCAGCACTTTTTTACCAGACACTGGGCAACATTCAAGGAACAACAACACTCCATTTTCACTGTTGTTTGCACTTTTTATGGAGTTGGTTTCACCAGAACGGAAGAGGAGTCTTCCCATAAAACTGCTACATCATACAAACCACTTCAAATTGTTGGCCTTAATGTTGTTATTTTCATTATGTCATAACACTCTGTATTAAATTTTTAGATAAGCCTCACCTCTTGCACGAGGTTGCAATGAATTTTGAAACAGATTTACATTTTTCTGTGGAAAATGACAGTATCATATTTTGTATATATATGCCAAACTGATATGAATTCAGTGTTGGTTGGTGGTTATTGAATTTTTAATTATATGAACTGTAATATTTTTGTGAATGAAATGGAATGATACTACTCAGGACTTATTACCAATTTTTTGTGTGTATTGTCTACTTTATTTGTGTTTCCATATCTCCTTTCTTCCAGTTCGAATTTTCAAATCATCATATTGTTATGTGTTTCTATTAGTCTCTTGAGCATGTTCTATGTTTTATCAATTTTTGTTAGTCTCACACAGTGAGCATTCCTGATAAAATATATGTTATAACAGTGGAAGAGCATCACTCATGATAGTTATTATTCATGATATTTCAGTGAGAATCTTGTCAGACTAGAAATAGATTTCTCTCAATGGAATATTTTCAAACTGCTACTGCTGTCAATTTTTACTAAATTAGTAGATTTCTGTTTTACAGACCTACTGATTTTCCTCTCATCTTTCAATTTCCTCTCATCATAGACTAAAAACTTGCACTTTGATACCACATCAAGTTACAATACCCTCATTAGTAGAACTGTGGATTTGACCGAAATATCTCTTCAGTAAATCAGATTTTATACCATCTTCCAATTCTATAAAACAAAACATTAAAATTGCCTTGGATTTTAAGACGTGTTTGGTCAGGCTCTTGTTGCAGTCCAAGTGCTGATTCCAACACCAACATATTTTTGTGCATCTACCGGGAGATGGAGGCCTTGTAAGGAAGTATTCTCCTGAGTCTATTGTTATGAATTGCTAATAATTAGTTCTTGATGGTGAAAAATAATTGGTGACTTGAAGAAGACTGTGATTTTATTCACCTGGCAACTCCACGAAGGGGAAGAAGAGTTTCAAGACCTCCTTCTACAAGGAGGAATCAGAGATCTCCAATTGTGACTACAGTTGCTGACCTATAGAAAATCATCAAAGATGCTAAAGGAAAATAGGGATCAGTTGAAGCCACATCTCAATCAGTGAAGAAGGTACACAAAAAGTATGTTCCAAAGAAAAAGGTACCTCTATCTACTTTAGAATCTAAAGAGGTTTTAGTTTCAAAACATTCTGCTGAAAAATCTCAAGTTGAAGCTACTCCTCTAGAAAATAAAGTGGATGTTTATAACCTAGGCTCAGCTAAAGGTTTTTCCTACTCATCACCTATTAAATATGAAATAAGCACTGTTCTAGTCAAAGAAGGAGAAACTGAATTTCTAAGTGTTGAAAAGAATTCAAAAGAGTTTCTGCTGACTGAAGGGGAATTAGAACAAGTATTAGCTATTGCACCCTTTCTTGATAGGGATATTTTGAATGAAGAATACTTCAAGGCTATTTTAAATTCCCTTCATAATCATCCTAAATACTAGTCTCTTGTCACCCCTCAAAAAGAATATTTTCCTTTCTCTCCATGCATGCAGCAAATTGGAATATTAAATTTTGTTGTTTTCACTTAGGAGATAAATAAATGGGTAAGGAGGTACATGCATAATAAAAATCTGAATAAAATCCCTCATAATGTGAAAATGGATCAACATAAAATATGGATTTCACACCTTCATGTGTGAACAGGGACATTTTCATGTGGACAAGGTCAAGTTTGACCAAGTCAACATCGTTGGGATAGGAGGTGGAGATCATCTTGTGAGATAGTGAATAGATAGTGGGAGGAAGATTCCTTGGTGGAGGAAACCCTAATTGAGTGGGGCCCAAGGCAAGAAGGCTCACACATGTATAAAAGGAGGGCAAGAAAACCATAGTAAGGAATATTATGAATGATATTTGATTTTTCTACTTAGACTATTCTACATTCTCTTGATGTTTAGCGGAGTTGATGTGATGCTTAGCACAAGGATCTCCTGTTTAGGAATCCTTCTCCTTTCTTGAGAGGCCTCTTGAAGGAGAGTGCACTGATTTTCCTCACATCTAGGCTTGAGGCCGAGCATCCTCCTTCAGCTACAACATTATTTTTGCAGTAGTATAACATTGTGTTGCAGGTTGTTGTAGTGAGGGTTCACAACACCACTTCCGGAGCTTGTGTTTCAGAGGAGGAAGCCGTCCTTTCTCTGGAAGATCAATAAGGAAGTCTATGAGATGATTTTCAGATCTTGGCATGTGACCAATATATTTTACATCTCCTACAATGTACTCCCTTGTAGGAACTGCGTCATTCTTTGAAATGTTGCAGTGTGAGGGTCAATCCCCTCAATTTTGAGCTAGTTCCTTCGGGAAAGGACCAACCCTTCTCCTGGAAAACTTGTAAGAAGGATCCTCCTTCATTTTTTTATTCTTCATATTTTTATACATAGTGCTTCAGCAGACTACATTATTCCAGATCCATATCTGCAGATCTATGCACCTTGTACTTGTGTTTTCATGAAACCCTTGCCGGGTCATTTTTCTAATGTGTAAAGGGAGCTAGATCTCCATTTTTCTTCATGTTCTGAGCAATAAAAATATATATCTGATGTTTGCGTCATATTTTATCATAAAAATTCTTTAAAATACACTGTGCATGCTTCAGAAAACTTCTGTTTAGTCAAGTCATGGGATTTCAGTGTTTTTAAGCCATACCAGGACCGGGAGATCTGTTTAAACAAGAAAAAGAGATTTGTTTCTAAATATTTTCTGGGTTTGAGTCCCATATTACTTAATCTAAGGTATCCCAAAACTATTTCTCCCTAATATAACACAATTTTCTGAATATAATGTTTTTACGGTCAAAATTGTTGCTTCTCCCCACTTTTGGCTGATATAATGGATCACATTTCTTGCTGTTGTAAATGTAATTTATGGCTATGTGTTTTATACACATTTTATGAGTTATTTCTTATTAATATTCTAGATTTTTGTACATGTATTGCTACATTCCCATTTTGGGATATTACAGGGCCCCAATTTTCTACTATCCAAAATCAGAATCAGAATTCACCAATTGTAATTCATATTTCCAAAATAGGTACAACAAATTTACATCAAAAAAATATGGCTCAACCTGCCCTTACAAGGATACAACAAATAGTGGCTGCGAGATATGCGCCACTTGTTCTCCCTCAACACATGCATGCAATTCCCAAAGGAGATTACTTGAAATATCTTCCAAAATACGCTCAGAGGGAGAAGGAGTTTCTGTTGAGGAACATTTAGTGGATTTTTGTATTTATGCTGACAATTAGAAAATTGAACATGAAAATTTCTGGTCAATACCCTTTGTTCAAATCTTGGATGGTGAAGCTCGAAAATGGTTTAGAAGTTTGGCTCCAAATTCAATTACAAGAATTGATGTATTAAAAGATATATTTTTGAAGCATTGGGGTGATTGGAAAGACTATGTCTATTATCTTACAGAATTTGGAACTCTGAAGAAGAAAGTAGATGAGTTATTAGTTGATTTTACTAAGAGGTTTAATAAGATTTATTAGAAAATTCCTGAAGAAATTAAACCTACTGAAACCACAACTATGATAAATTTTGCAAATGCTTTAGATTTTGAGTTTTCCTTATGGTTGAGGGCTGAAAAAGCACAGAAATTGAGAATTATGCAAGAGACTACAATTGGAGTGCATTCTAATCTCATGGCTTCTAATAAATTAAAAATGGAGGAAGAAAAGGTGGCAAAAGACAAAAAGAATATGAAAGAAGAAAAGCCTTCTTCTTCCAAGTCTCTTTCAGAAGAAGAAAAGATCGATCAAATGTTCAATTTAATCAAGGAACATGCCTCTAAGATGACAAAATTAGAGGTAGAAAATAAACCAGTTCCTAGTGCCAATCAAAACGAAGCTAATAGAAATCAGGCTCACTTCTAGAGGCCTTTTCAGCCTCAACAAATCCTACAATTCCCAAGGAGGAATGCTGATGATCAAAATGTTCAGCCTCCTTTGAATAGTTTTACTGAAGAAGAAAAACAAGGAAATGAGGAAGAAAATGAAGAAATAAACCATGTGGTAGAAACTTCAAAGTCAACATGTCTTACATTGCAGGAATATGAAGATAGATAAAAATTTTGATTGTTTTCTAATGATATCAATGCTCAAATTTATGCACATAATTATAAAAAAAAGCAATAAGTTCAAAACCGAAATTACCCTTTGAGGTCAAAAAGTCATGTTCAACAGCCTCAAGAAAAATCAGATTCAGATAAACAAGATGTTAAACAGAAGGCCAAGGTAAATGAGGTTCCTCCACCTCAAAAATTTTCCCCAATTGTTAAAATTACTGCAAAAAATAAGGAATTAGTTCCAATTTATTTCAGTTTCAAATATGAATTGAATAAAATCAAAATTCTAATTCACTTCGGGAATTATTGAAAAATACAGAATATAAAGAGTTTTTTAAGAGTCTGTTGCAGCCTTCTCTCACCCCTGATTCAATCAACCTTGAGGATGAGCATCCCACCATTTATCTAGGTTGTCATGTCCAATACCAAAATGATGATAACTCACCTCCTTTCTACCTATCACTCAATATACATGACAAATTGATGCATAATTGTTTGTTAGATTTTGGAGCTTCCAACATTCTCATGCCAAAGAAAGTAATGGATGAATTAGGATTAGAGATCACCAAGCAATAGCATGACCTTTACACCTTTGACTCCAAAAAAGTAAAGTTTCTAGGAGTGATTAAGGATTTGGTTGTTTTCCTTACCCAACTATCTATGAAGAGCTTAGTGATGGACATTATGGTTGTTTACATTCCTTTGTAATGTTCCCAAATTAGGAAAATGCTACAACAATGAGAATATCTCAAGATATTCTAGAGTTGGAGCCCCAGTAATATGCAAACACAATAATGGTGCAGCAGCAACACTCAACTCATAGAAGTGTGAGAGAAACCCATAGCCTTCTCATTAAATAATAGTAACAACAAATACATACAATATCTTGAGGAAAATGATACTCAAGATAAGCAATGCTCAACCTCAAGAGACTGGTACATGAATCATGACAAAACCACTGCTATAGAATGTATACCAAGCTATGACAGAGCAGTTTTATAGAGAAACTGCATGCTACATATGTCAAATACATGGATAAATCAATATGTGGCCCAGTACAACATTGGGAGTGAAGATATCAGCTCCCAAAGACTACCTCATGGCAATCCTGGAAGGATTGGCAATAAAATACAAAAACTTCAAAATGTCGAAATTGCTGGGTAGCAGCAACAACTCAGAAATAGAACTGGATGGAGATAGCTGCAGATGATTCCCAAACTGAATGTGCCTCCTCCAATGGATATTTAGGATGAAAGGCTGATCCCTTCACTAAAGATCTCACCCTCCAAAAATCTGCAAGAGCCCCACTGCAAATGCTTCTCTCAAAATAGCGCAGTTACTGGATGGAACTGCATTGTATGGATAGGGAATGAATTGGCCTTGATGCCAAAGTCTGAAATATGCTCCAAAATTCCTCCAATCTTATATCCCAAAGGAAAGAGGGACTCCTCCTCTGAAAATAGCTGATGAAGGTGGTGTAGTGAACCCTCACTGCAACACCCAACAACACAACATTACTCTACTACAGAAATAATGCTATCTTGATGGAGGATGCTTGGCCTAAATCTTGGATGTGAGGAAAATCAGAGCAATCCCTCAAGAGGCCTCTCAAGAAGGAGAAGGAATCCTAAATAGGAATTCCCCCAGCAATTCTTGCTAAACAACAAGGAATGCACAATTGTTTGAATTGACAATTGAGATGAATAACACAAGCATGAGAAACAATGGTTTCCTTGCCCTCCTTTTAAACAAGTGAAATTACCTCTCCATGGGTCCCACTCCTCTTAGGGTTTCCTCCACCAAATAACCCTTTCCTCATTCATACTGCGCTGCTTCTCTAAGTGCTCTCCACCTCTTATCCCAGCATTGTTGACTTGGTCAAACTTGACCTTGTCCACTTGCAAATAACCCTGTTCACACATGAGGGTGTGTAAAATAGCTCCAATGATGATCCCCTTTCATACTATGATGGATTTTATTGAGATTATCACTATGCATGGGCCTCCTTACCCATTTATTCTCCTCCTAGGTGAAATCAGCAAAAATTAATGTTCCAAATTATTGTCAAAAAATTTGGGAACATTACATCCTTCTAGATTTGGGATGCTACTTTCCAGATCTTGGTCTAAGAAATTGGGAAGTACCCTTCAGATGGACATGTCATATGCTACCATCCCAGTATTTGGAGGGGAATTCAGAAGGATGTATAGGGAAAATCAAATGGACTACATCATTAGTGATCAGCACAATCCATCAAACCATCCCATATATGCTGAAGGAAAATAATTGGGGTCATCAACTTTTCACTTTGCTGCTGATGATAATGATTTCTAGCCTGAATTAAGTGAAAAAAAAAAAAATTCAAGGTGCAAATGCATAGCATTCAAAAGGAGGACAGATCTACAAATTGTAGTTTTACGGAGCTTCTTCAAGAGAAGGATCGAGAGCCAGTGTAGTCCTCATTTCTCCTACTCATGTTCTGAAATAAAATTATGGGTACTACCTGAATCAATCAACACTATTACCTTTTTCTTCTTGATATGTCCTTCTATCTTGAGAGTTTAAGGAGTGGTAATTCCTACCAATGCATTACACGATATGTTCAAACTCATTTCTTCCTCTTCTAGGGTTGGTTCGTGGTGTATACCCTCTTCTTTTGAAGATTCTTGTTCATTTTCTTCTTCCTCTTCACAATCAATGTAAAATAATTTCTTCTCAGCACATTTATGACCTTTAATGTAATCTATCATAACTGTATCAAAGCCCTTTTTCTCTCTTTTCTTCCAATTGTTGTGGTGTCAACCATGTAGGTTGTGAAAATCTAGGAGTAACAACACTTCCCTCTTTATAGAAGTGAGTGGTAGGCTTCCTTGTCGCCATAATTTTACATTCAATTTTTTTGGCTAACCTGAATGCCTTCTCCAATGGATCAGGTTCTGAAATACGAACTTCATGTTGGATGTTATCCTTTAAAGTACCTATGAAGAGATCAATCCTGTGTTCCTCTGAAATATCAGTTACCCTTATATTGAATTTTTGGAAGTTCTTAATGTGCTCCCCCACTGAACCCTTTTTTTTAGATTTATCAATTAGCTAAAGAAGGTGTTACTCTTTGTATCCTCATAATGTGCTATCATTTCCTCCATAAAAATTGACCAAGTGACAATTTTTTTACGGGAGAAAATCCATCGATAGCATAAAATGTATTTTGTTCTAAATGTAAAGTTGCAATGCGTACCTTTTGTGTGTTTTGCATATTATTGAGATCAAAATATTGCTCCATCTGTAGTATCCATGTTACAGGATCCTTTCCATCAAACTTCCTCATATCCATTTTTGGAATATGGTGGTTCTTCCCTTCAACATTAGAGTTTATGAAATCACGATGAACATTTATTTTGTTCTGATCATGAGTTTCCTCTACTATCTTTTTGCCATTAGGAAAAATTTCTTGTATCAACTTTTCCAAACCTTCTATGTCTACTTTTAGATCATTCTTCATGTTTTCCATGCTGTCTTTCATTTTTTCATCGATCTTAGCTTCCATGTCATCCATCTTAGCTTCCATGCCCACTTATATGCCATCCATATTAGATTACAAACCATTCATCTTAGCTTCCACACCTTTATTGAAACCATCCATCTTAGTTTCCACACCTTTCTTAAAAACTTTGATTTAATTTTTTGTTGCTCCTTGCGAGAGCGAAATTTGTTGCACTTTCTCTTGTAATTTTGATATGTCATGTTGCCATTCTTTGTCTTCATGAGTCATAGTAGAGTCTTCTAAAGGCTTAATGGGTGTTAAATTATTTTTAGGGGCCATTTTTTAATTCAATACTGATATCTATTCTACAATATGCCCTTGGAATCAATTCAAATTGATTCTTCAAACAAGACTTATGCAATTTGGAAAAAAATATACACCTTTTACTTTCTTTTGAGGAGCTCAGTATTGAAATTAAATTATCTCTATAATTGTGGATCCTCAATATCTGAAATTTGGCCCTGTAGTAGCCCTTTAAAGATTCTTTCAAATGCCATAGGTCTGATCTAATTTGGATTCTTCAAGGAAAAGTTATGTCTAATCTCCCACAATGACCCAATTATGGACTGGTTCAGTAGAGCGAACTTGCATGACTTACCACGTGTCATTGTTTCCTCCTTTGGCTCTAAAATTGATAGAAAGAAAACTAAAGTCTGTGTACTTGTGGCCACTTTTTACAACATTCCAATCTGATGCTCAGAGAGAGCTATGAAGATTTTTCCACGGTCATTTCTTTGAGATGAAATTCAGAAGCCTGAAAAAGCCCTAACTTCCATGGATCGTATCTCATAAAATATTGTGAACCAAGATCTGCAATTTTGCGAAGAAGTTCCTTAGGTTTACGGCTTCACACTCTAAAAATTTCAGCGTCGGAACCTTCATATAAGACAAAAATTTATAGCGCAAATGCCACGATGACCTGTTTACGTTAAATTCAGGATCCTGCAAAATGACCTAAATTCCACAAATTACCAAGCTCTGAAATTTTTCGATGACGTTCCTCAAGATTTTGGCTTTGCACACTAATCATTTCAACTTCTAAACCTTCGTATAAAAAACGTTATAGAGAAAATTTCACGATGACCTGTTTGGAGCAGCGAAACCCTAGAATCCAAAGCTCTGATGCCAAATGTTGTGAAACCAGCTCCAAAAATAGAATAAAAGAGATATCAACGCCTTATAAATAAGCCACTTTGAGGGGGAAACCTCCAATATATTACATGAATGAGAAATTCATGGATGATACAAATTACAAAACCTCCTTTCTATATATAGGAGTCCATGGGGCCACAATGTAATCCTAGCCGACCTAACAATAATAATTTAAGGGCACAATAATAACAATATGGGGGTTATAGGGGTACAATAATAACAATAAGGGGGTTACACTAACAACAATAAGGGAGTACTATTAATATAGGGACCTAACAACTCATCATAAGGTAACCATATCATACAAACTGCAATTTTCTACCACTAACAACACTGTTGATTATGAATCACTTGTGCTAGGTATGAAGGCAGTGAAAGATTTGGGTGTATAACAACTAATTGCCTTTGGTGATTCAGAGTTGGTGATTAAGCAGGTGAGACATAATTACCAAGTGAAAAATTCCAAATTGAATAATTATAGGAATGAAGTCTCGGATTTGATTGAACATTACTTTTCATCATTTAATATAATTTTTTTCACTAGAGAAGAAAATAAAATTGTTGATTCATTAGCTATTGCTGATAGTAATTTCAAAGTTCCTCTAGATGTCAAGGCAGTATATGATGTTCAAATAAAAATAAGACCTTCAATTCCTAATAACATCAAGCACTGGCAAGTATTTGAGGATGACAGGGAGATTCAAAAAAAAATTGAGTGTGTAGAAGAGTTTACAAACATACAAATTGATGATGAGCATGAAATTGCTGAAAATAAAAATAACAACCCTTTTAATAAAACCATGGCTGGGAAGAACATTATAGATCTGAAAACTAAATTTATTCCTAAGGGTTTGGGTCCTCTAGAAAGACTGTTTGATAATAATGATTTTTTTCTCAAATCTGAAAGCAAGGTTGACGGAGAGAGTACAATAGAGTGTAACATTGGTAAAGAATATCAGCCAAGATTAGTCAAAGTGTCCAAATTCCTTCCTCTGGAAACCAGAACAAAGTATATCAAGCTGCTGAAGAATTTTATGATATTTTTGCATGGTCTTATAGTGAGTTGAAAACTTATGATAAGAGCATAATGGAGCACATCAATCCCATGTTGCTTCCAATCATTGAGAAAGAAATCAAAAAATTATGGGAAGAAAATATTATTCTGCCTTTGAGATTTTATAACTAGGTAGCTAATATAGTACCAATTCAGAAAAAGAATGGAGAAATAAGGATTTGTGTTGATTTTCGCAACCTGAACCAGTGCTCCTTGAAAGATAACTATCCACTACCCAAGATGGATTATATCTTGCAAAATCTTGTACGATCCAAAAGACTGTCAATGATTGATGGATTTTCAGGCTACAATCAGATTTTAGTTAATAGGAAAGATAGAGAAAAGATAGCATTTACCACACCCTGGGGCACATTCATGTACAACAAAATGCCATTTGGTTTGATGAACGCAGGTGCAACCTTTCAAAGGGAAATGTACATTGCCTTTGCGGGAGAAAAGGATAGATTTGTGGTCATCTATTTGGATGAGATCATAGTATATTCAAAATCTGATGAAGACCACTTGAAACATATGAAGCAAGTTTTTTGACAAATGCAGAAAGTTTGGTGTGTCCTTAAACCCCAAAAAATCATTTTTTGTTGTCCAAGAAGGTAATTTATTGGGACATATTGTAACATAAAGTGGCATCTATATTGATCCAGGAAGAGTAGAAGCTATTCATAAGATTGGTTTGCCAAGAAATAAGAAGAAAATTGCAGTCATTTTTAGGGAAATCAATTTTCTGAGGCGTTTTTTTCCTAACATTGCAGAGCTGATCAAACATATAAATGTTTTGCTGAAAAAAGATGTAGAATTTAAGTGGCGAGATGAGGCAAATAATTCCTTTTTAGCAATTAATTTTGCCTTGATGAAGCACCAGTTTTGATTAGTCCTTATTTTGAAAAGGATTTTCTGATTTTTGCATATGCTTCAGAAGAAACAATTGCAGTTGGCTTACTACAGAAGAACAAGAAGGGTTTAGAGCAGCCATTTTCATTTTTCATTCATGCTTTAAGGGATGTTGAATTAAAGTACAAATTGACTGAAAAACAAGCATATGCACTAGTTAAGGCTTTGAAGTCTTTTTTATTTTATGTGTTGCATTCAAAAATAATTTATTTTGTGTTTGATATCACTGTTAAAGATGTGTTGTTGCGGGTAGATAGTAATGGAAGGAGAGGACGATGGCTGAACAAGATTCTGGAATTTGATGTTGAAATCAAACCAACTAAATTGATAAAGGTTCAAGGCTTGGCTCGCTTAACAGCTGAATCTAATTGCAAAGTTTTAAATCTGAATGTAGAGGCAGCTAAAGGAGAATATGGAGAAGGTATTGCTAATTATCTTGAAATATTCAATTCAGATTGGTACAAGGATATAGTTTACTTCTTATTAAATTTCAATTGTCCACTTGAAATGGAGAAGTCTAAAAGGAGAGATTTTAAATTGAGAACTATGAAGTATTGCATTTTTGAAGTCCATATTTACTGGAAAGATCCAGTTGGATTCTTATTAAGATGCGTAGATGAAGCAGAATCCTTGATATTATGATAGAGATACATGTAGGAGTGTGTGGAGGGCACTTGTATTGGAGAGAAACTGCAAAAAAAATCTTAAGAGTTGGCTATTATTGGAAAACTCTTTTCTATGATGTCTTTGCCAAAGTCAGGAGCAGTGTCGAATGTCAAAAATTTTCTAGTAAACAGAAATTGCTACCATTAC
Organism: Pinus albicaulis; assembly: GCA_034641835.2. NCBI lineage: Eukaryota > Viridiplantae > Streptophyta > Pinopsida > Pinales > Pinaceae > Pinus > Pinus albicaulis. The sequence continues at coordinate 50,528 of JAXQQM020086032.1, forward strand.
CTCTCGTTCCTATTTCGGCAGATGTTCCTAGTACTAGCAATGGGGGCTAGATTTCATCAGTGAAATTCATCCACCTTCATCAAGGAAGCATAAATGGATTCTCACAGCTGTAGAATATTTCACTAAATGGATTGAAGTTGTACCAACCAGGAATGCTACTGATACGGTAATTATTAAATTTCTGTTGGAAAATATTATGTCAATATTTGGTTGTCCACATAAATTAGTAATTGATAATGCAATGTCCTTTAATTTTGCTAAGATGTATAACTTTTGTCAGAAATATGGGATTGAATTGACTCATTCCATGCCTTATTACCCTCAAGGTAATGGATTGGTTGAGTCATCCAATAAAATTTTGGTAAGGATTATTAAGTAAATGTTGCCTGAAAATAAGAGGAATTCAGACACTCAGCTGATACATGCTCTGTGGGAAGATAGAGTAAGTGGTAAAAAATCAATTGGAATGTCTCCATTTCAGCTTGTATATGGTACAAATGTTGTAATGCCTTTTCAATTAGCTCTTCCTTTGATGGAGTTCCTACAAGATGAAGTTGATCATGAAAACCTAGTCCAAAGGAGAATTTTGCAGTTGATAGAGGCACACCAAATCAAAGAATCATTGCTGGAAAAAGTTCAGAAGTATCAGGCTAAAGTCAAATATGTTTTTGATAAAAGAGAAAATCAACATTTTTTTCAGGAGAATGATTTGGTGCTATGTTGGGATGCTAGGAGAGAAGACCATGGAAAGAATGGTAATTTTGACAATTTGTGGTTTGGGCCATTTAAAATTGCTCAAGTTTTGGAGAATAATAATTTTCTACTTAAACATCTGGATGATGATCAACTGATTAGAGGCCCGGTCAAAGGTCATTTTCTTTAGAGGTTCTTTATTTAGTAAGTCAGTTGAGTCACTCCCTTGTAAATATCCGGTGTTATGTGTTAATAAACTCCATGCCCAATGGTACTTAGGTCTATATATATGGTCGGTATTGAGTCCAATATGTTAATGATCAATCCTAGTATTTATTTTCAAAAAGACTTCTGAGTTTCAAGAATTTTTGAGGCACTGAGTCAACAGTCCTTGAAGTCTCAGAGGGAGGAATTCATCCCCAATAGGAGCCACTATTAGCACTGAAAATGTTAATGGTGTAATCGCCATTGTATTACTGTTTTCAAATTTTTGTTGTCTCCTAGTCCATGTCCAAAGTTTCAGTCATTTCCAACAAAATTTAAAGGAGTCCCAACATCAAGGTGGTTTTAAGTGAATAGGTGTCATAAGTTTTAGAGTCCTAAAATAATTTAAAATCTTTGTTTAGGCTTATGTTAGTGTTGAAGGTTAGTTGATATTTGGGTAATAAAATTGCAGTCATCTAGTCTCAAATAATAGCTACCTTTGTTGCAAATTCATTTTAAAACCAATAATATAGTAAAAGGTATATATTTCTTAGAAATGGAAGTCATATATTCCACACAATGAAAAGTGGAGCTATTTCACTAAGATTTTGGTTATCTCATAAAAGAGGCTACGGGTAAAAAGGTAATCAGTTTTCGAAGAAAGAAAATTAAGGCTTCATGGAAACCAGAGTTATTTAAAATCAAAGTGCAGCCGAAAGAAAAGAGCTTAACCAACAAAGTGGGAGATCTGGAGAAGAGTAGAAGATAATATTTAAAGGAAGCTAGCTGGGAAATAGACTAAGGAATGAATCAATGGGGAAGAACTGCGTGCAAAAATAACGGATGGCCATTATCTAATCACAAATCCAAAGGGGAGTAGACTGACCGCTAAGATTAAAGCGCACATGGGGCAACTTCGAAAAGTGTAGTTTTTAATTTTTATCGTTAAGTCAAATCACATGGTATGTTAAGTGATTTGCATGCGATGAGGCTAAGGGGAAAGCAAGGATGACTGTCAGATCTGGATGCAGATCTACGGTGGAAATTAAAGCATAGATGGAGCAATTTCACAAATTGAAGTTTTTAAAGTTTATCGTTAAGGCTTCGCATGGTATGTTAAGCGATTTGCGATGCGATGAGGTGAGGGACACGTGTTGTCGTAGCGCACCAGAACGATTTCGCAAATCGCAGAGTTTATGGTTTAGTTTTTATCAGTGTAAAGTTAAATTTGTGGGCGGATAATTTGTGATTGCTTCCTATTGGTCAACTAGTTGTGGGTCCCAAGAACAACAATTCCATGTGAATGCATATTTTTTGGGAGCAATTGCGGTTTTGTTTAATGTTTCGATAAACATCGTTGATTGTATGCATATGTATGTTTATAAAACTTACGATGAAGGATTTTTGATCGGTCCCATTTCTCTGTCACTTCACATCCACCCTCATCACACATCGCAATCCACCATTTTCAACATTTAACTTCCTGCGTTTCACAATAAAACTTCCGATGCGCGATCTGCAATCGGTCCCACTTCTTTGCTACATCACCACTCCCCCTCACTTATCATTTATTCTGCTCCATGTCTCCTCTATCAATTAAACCTGTTTCAAAGCATTTTCTTTGTAATTTATCATAAAATGAACCTTCGTCATTCTATCCAAAAGTTTCATTTTTTCCGCCATTACAAAGGGTTTTCAACCAAAAAAAGAGAAAGGAATAACGAAATAGTGGCAGAATTTCTCTCAAACAGTTTTCTACCACTACTCTCAGTACCAGCACATTTTTACCAGACACCGAGCAACATTCAAGGAACATCCACACACCATTTTCATTGTTGTTTGCATTTTTTATGGAGTTGTTTGCACCAGAACAGAAGAGGAGTCTTCCCATAAAACTGCCACATCATACAAAACACTTCAAACTGTTAGCCTTAATTTAGTTATTTTCATTATGTCATAACATTCCGTATTAAAGTTTTAGATAAGCCTCACCTCTCTCATGAGGTTGTAATTAATTTTGAAACAGATTTACCTTTTTCTGTGGAATATGACAGTATCATATTTTGTATATATATGCCAAACTGATATGAAGTCATGGTTGGTTGGTTGTTACTGAATTTTGACTTATATAAACTGCAATATTTTTGTGAATGAAATGGAATGATACTACTCAGGACTTATTACCAATTTTCTTTGTATTTTCCACTTTATTTGTGTTTCCATATCTCCTTTCTTCTAGTTCTAGTTTGCAAATCATCATATTGTTATGTTTTTATATTAGTCTCTTGAGCATGTTATGTGTTTTATTAGTTTTTTTTAGTCTCACATAGTGAGAATTCCTGATAAAATATATGTTATGACAGTGGAAGAGAATCACTCATGACAGTTATTCTTCATGATATTTCAGTGAGAATCTTGTCAGACTAGAAATAACTTTCACTCAATGGAATATTATCCAACTGTTACTTTTGTCAATTTCTACTAAATCAATATATTTATGTTTTACTGACCTCTTGATTTTCCTCTCATCTTTCAATTTCCTCTCATCATAGACTACAAACTTGCACCTTTCTACCACATCAAGTTACAATACCCTATTTAGTAGAATTGTGGATTTCACCAAAATATCTCTTCAGTAAATCAGAGTTTATACCATCTTCCAATCCTATAAAACAAAACATTAAAATTTCCTTAGATTTTAAGATGTGTCTAGTTAGGCACTTGCTGAAGTCCAAGTGTTGATTCCAGCGCCAATAGGCCCTTCATTGGAAAGTTCGATACTTCTCTGAGTCTGTTGAAGGGTCTTTATCATGCCATCCAATGTATGTGATAGTTGCAGAGCCTCCTCGGCCCACGGTTGCATCCGTGATTCTAGAAATTATTCTTTGCGATGCAAATCCTCATTTTTTGTCTGAATGACCTGACCCTCCTGTAGGTGGGCTAGGCATTGTGCAATCACAAGGGTGGGCACCGCCATCCTAATGTCAGCAAATTTTTTCTCCTTGACATGAAATTCATTGCACAACTGTTGGACCATTGGGTCATTCTGAATCAAATTCCAGACACCCATGGCCTCATCCAATAACTGACTGTGTTGTGTAACTACAACAACGATTGTATATGTGGCTTTTTTGACCTATATAGCCCTCTGAGCTTTGACAATTGACGGGGCTTCTGGCTACAACTTCAGTTGAATATTGGAAATTTGGTGTTCAAATTTTAAATGGACAGTATGAACTTCCATGCGTGAGGCATTCAATTCAGCGACCCGCCCTTCTAACTTCTCTACTGGGGCAACTATGGAGGGGACTCCTAGCACATCGTTGCATACTTGGTTAATATTTTATTATAGTGCAGAGCGTCGAGCCTCTATTGCTCGACATGCTTCTTCTTCATCTCGTTGCTTCTGCTGGAGGTCGACTGTGTGCTGTTATGCCTCAATGATATCGTGGTATGCAAAGGCTTCATTGAACTATAGCTCATCCATGATCATGCTATGGAACATACGTAGTTTACCTATGGGTAACATAGCCAAATCAACATTTATTTCCTGGCGGGGCTCTGAGCTGCATGCGCAGAATCGAAGATTTGATGCGAATGGCTTGTTCGGGGATATGAAACAAGTGGTCCCCCCATTTGGAAGGTAGCACTATTGTGAGGGGTTGTGAGCTATCAATATACATGCTCTCTTGCAACTAGCTCGCTTGTGCTACGCTCGCCTGAATCAGGCTCACTTGAACTTTTAGCTGTTGAATGTCGCTCTGCACCCCATCAAGTGCATCCTTGTACTACGATTATAGGTTTGTCCACATATCCTCGCTTTCTGTCATGACCATGTTTTCTATCTCATTGAAATAATCCTCAGTCAGCGTCATTTATTCATCTCCAGTGGCTTTGGAGCCTTTGCGTTTCTTCCTTGAGCCTCCCACAACCTAATGTAATATCCCAAATGGGGAATGTAGAAAATACATGAACACGAAACTGGAAATAGCAGTGAATAATATCATACAAAAATTTATGGAAACCAGGGAGCTATTTTATTATGTAAATCAACATCAAATAATAGCAATACAACTCAAATAATTAAGGCAACCAAGCCTCCCATCAATACATATGCCAAAAGTGAAATGCTGCTATATTAGATAATGCTCATGAACATGTACAACGCAATCATAGATGGTACACTTCTACATGGGAATGTAAAATAACATACATCTGTAAATAGATGGCTCATAAAATGTTGGGAGTGAAGATCTAAGCTCCCAAACACAATTTCAAGGCAATCAAAGAAGGATTGGCTGAAATATGCAAAATGGAAAAAATGTTGAAGTTGCAGTCTCAAGACTGAGTAGCAGTTGCAACTCAAGAACTAGATGGAGATGGTTGTAGATGATGCACAAGCTGAACAAACATCCTCCAATGGATTTTCCAAGTGAAAGGATGATCCTAACACTGAAGATCTCACCCTCCAAACAATCATTGCAATCCTCACTGCAAATGCTCACTGAAAATAACGCAGTCAAGGAGAGGGACTGCGTTGTAGCTGATGGAAAATGGTTGGCCTGATGCCACAGATAGTGAAATCAGCTCAAATTATTTCTCATTGATCCTCCAAAGGAAAGAATGCTTCCTCCTCTGAAAAATAAGCTCTGGAAGTGGTGTTGTGGAACCTCCACTGTAACACCCTACAACACAACGTTATACTTCAGCAGAAATAACGTTGTAGCTGAAGGAGGTGGCTTGGCCTTAAACCTGAATGTGGAGAAGTGAAGTAAAAGATCCCTAAATAGGCCTCTCTTGAAAGGAGAAGGAATTCCTAAATAGGAATGCCTTGTGCTAAGCAGCAAAGCAACTTTTCTAAACAACAAGAGGATGCACAATAGTCTAACCAGACCACAAAATCAATAATCCATAACATGAGTTCATATGGCTGCCTTGCCCTCCTTTTATACAAATGGAAGCCCTCTCTCCATGGGTCCCACTCATTAGGGTTTCCTCCACCAAGGAATCTTCCTCCCACTATCTCTGCGTTGTCTCCTAAGATGATCTCCACCTCCTATCCCAGCGCTGTTGACTTGGTCAAACTTGACCTTGTCCACATACAAATGTCCTCTTTCACACATGAGGGTGTGAAATCCAACTCTTATGATGATCCCTTTTCACATTATGAGGGATTTTTTCATATTTTTACTATGCATGGGCCTCCTTACCCATTTATTCATCTCCTATGTGCAAATAACAAACATCAATATTCCAATTAGCTGCATGCTAATTTTGGAATGTTACAGTCCTCCCCTCCCAAATGTTGCTTGTCCTCAAGCAACTACAAGGATATAACTGAAGAGCCTCCTCTTCTCCCCCTGTATCATCCTCATGTGATAAAATCCTCAAAGTATCAAGATGTTGTCTCATCAATATATCTCCAAGTTGTCCCTCCCAAGTATGCAAGCTAGCTTTTGGTGTGCATCCCAAATAGCTATCATCATGTAAAACATCCATGGGGGCAGCAATGGGCTGTCTAAAGGCATTCTTGAGGCATGAGGTCTAATATACATTGGAATGTACCATCCCCATATGAATCTCCCATCCCCATGCTATCATCCATACAAAATGAGCCACTCTCCAAAATGGTAACTCATACAAATCCCCCTCCACCTTGAGCTCTTGCGATGTAGGTGGGCTGAAAATCTGATCATGGTAGACAAAATAGCCTACCCCATGTTTTCCTCCTCTCCACTTAGGATAATTGTAAACTATATGTTGATCTTGGGCTGCAATAATATTTCCCTCAAGTGTCAAGATGAAGACTAGACCTCCAAAGATCTCCTCTCCAACGTTGTGAATCAAGTTGGCCCAATCCATACAATATATGATGAACAAGACTTGATCATCATATGGCATCCAATCAATCCTATGGCCCACCTCATAAAGGAATAAAATTTTTACTATAGTGGCTATATCATCTCCCATGCTCCCATTAGAACATGTAATGCAAAAAATGTGGAAATCCTCTTCCCCAAAGGACACACCTAACCAATGTGTCTCTCCCCCAATCATGCTCCCAAATAAAATAACAACTACAACAACATAAGGAACCATAATGAGAATCATACTTGCTGCCATATGTAGAAAGGGAGAAGGAAAATGGTCCCTCAAATGAAACCAGTGCAGTTTGACTCTCAATTGCAATAGAGGATGACATAATGTGTGGCTTCTCAACCACTTGCTTGTTGCCCCAATCTCCTCACAAGCTTGGAGAAAGTGTATGATGTATGGTGCATAGTAAGCATGTTCTCCATAAGATATCTCCTCCCCAAGTCCTCCTAGGGAGTGGCCATCAATACTTCTCATGGCCGCAAGTAGATCATGAAGTCTAGAAGGAAGAATTCTCCTTCCTTGAGCAATGTCCTACATATATATGGTTAATTAATGCACATATTCATTATATAAACCATTATGCAATCAAACAATATCCTTACCATATGCTTTGCTCATACAAAGGGAGTGGCTCATAGATGAGTCTCCTCTCATCCTCAAAGAGAAAAGAGGTGGTTGTGCTAACTCTTCCAAAGAGTTATGTATCTCCTCCATCTCCACATGATCCATGCATATCCTCATATGCTGATATATCTCCTCCTCAAAGCCTTCCCAAAAATACCCCTCCATGGTGGTGTGGTATGCTCTCATAGAATAAGTGTGGCTAAAAGGAAATCTTCATGAGCTGCTTGTAGCAACTTCTTCTTGAGCTTGGAAGCTCTAGATAAGAATATCCTACTATGATAGTAGATGACCCCATCTCTAACTGAATATCACTCCTCATGTAGGTGGTCATCCAATATCATACAAGTGAAAAGATCCTTGGAATAATCCACCAATAGTTGGGAATTCCAACAAGGATCTATCCTCCCTACTGATAGCGTTGATGATATATCATGAAGAATATCTATCATATGGTCATCCTCCTCTTTGAAACCTCCCATGCCAAAGATGCAAGTTGGAAGGTTGCTATCCCTTCCATGCTTCTCCTGCCACAACACAGAATCTGAAATGAGAGTGGGTAAAGATGATGTTGAGAGAATTCCTCTCTCCTTCTTAAGTCTACCCAAGACTCCTGAACTATACCAAGCTCTCCCAAGGTCTCCACTTGTCTGAAATCAATGAGTGGTGCCTCAAAATGTGAAGCATCCATCCTCCTCTATTGATCTGGTGGTCTCCCCGGTGAAATGCCTCCATACAATGAGACATAAAGATCAAGAGTAGACTGCATATATGAATGGAAAGAGTTGTCCCTGAACTCACTGCGCAATCCAGTCTCCCTCTTAGGTGAATCAACCTCCTAAAATAGATAGGGGTGTGTGCTCCTCATCACATGATGTTGGTTTTCCTCCCTATCTCCTCCTTTTATCTCCATAGTTTCACACCCTATCATCAATGGCACATGTATAACATGAGTTATGCCTTGATCTCCATATATGAGATCCTGGGGAATTCCTTGCAATGATGAAAGAATCCCTATTTTTGGAGCAAGATATCCTTCTTCCTCTGCATGAGGTGCTAGATAAACTCTAGACATGATAGCGCTTTTGCCCTCACCCTCATCAATATGTATGGGAAACCTCCCAAGAATTGGAACTTCTTTTGGAAAGGGGATCTCTATGCCCTCTTGTTTAGGAATATGAGATAGAGGTCTTGCCTCTAACAAACTATGATACAATATGTTATCCTCCTCCATGGTTTTCTGTAGTGGATTTGAGTTTATAGTTTTCTCCATCACCTGCAAGGTTTTGGTTTGTTTAGATTTGTTTAGCTCCACACATGTGTTTTCGAAAGTTTTCCATCAAATATTTCCACTAATGTCTTAGTGAACCTTGCATAAGAAGAAGTAGTTTCAATTTTCAAAGAGAAAGACTCAAATATCCACCATGCATAGGCCTTACCTCCAAAATGCAACATTGCAACTTTGATGGCTTCATCTTCAGAAATTTGGTGCTGCTGCAAATAGGCATCTAGCTCTTCCACCCAGGCTCTGGCTAAACATGTAGGTGAACCATCAAAAGTAGATAGAATAAATCTATCCATATCATGATGCTTTCTTCTCTTCACCTTGATCTTTCAAAACTCTATAAAAGTGATATGATCTCTAAAATTCTAAGTTTGGGACTCATACTCTTGCAGAAAATCACTAAGAGTTTCCCTCCTAGTCATTCCTTCTTCTTCCATCTCTCTCATGGAAAATATGGCCATATGACTGCGCTATGCATCATAGTGTGTGGCTGCATGCTCACACTTATTATGTGAAAATATAGAGTTTGTTTTAGATTCAAACCCTCTTGGAGATTCTCTACACATATCCTTCCTCATCTTCTTAAGATCTTCATGAATGCTCTACAAAGTTTGAGACAAAAAATTTGGAAGTTTCTCCTCCTTTCTTCCTCCAAAGAATGGAGTCTTCTTTCTATTCATCTTTTCTTCTTCTTGTCTTCTAGATAAAATATAGGCTGAGATCCACAGGCTGAGCCAAGATTATGCTCTGATACCAATGTAATATCCCAAATGGGGAATGCAGCAATACATGAACACAAAACTGGAAATAAAAGTGAATAATATCATACCAAAATGTATGGAAACCAGCGAGCCATTTTATTATTTAAATCAGTAGAAAATAATAGCAATAGAACACAAATAATCAAGGCAAACAAGCCTCCCATCAATACATATGCCAAAAGTGAAATGCTGCTATATTGCAGAATGCTCATGAACATGTACAACACAGTCATATATGGTACACTACTACATGGGAATGTAAAATAACATACATCTTCAAATAGATGGAACATACAATGTTGGGAGTGAAGATCTAAGCTCCCAAACACAATTTCAAGACAATCCTAGAAGGATTGGCTGAAATATGCAAAATGGAAAAAATGCCAGAGTTGCAGTCTCAAGACCGAGTAGGAGCTACAACTCAAGAAATGGATGGAGATGGTTGTAGATGATGCACAAGCTGAACAAAACTCCTCCAATGGATCTTCCAAGTGAAAGGCTGATCCTAACACTGAAGAAATCACCCTCCAAACAATCACTGCAAATGCTCACTGAAAATAACATAGTCAAGGAGAGGGACTGGGCTATAGAAGATGGAAAATGGTTGGCTTGATGCCACAGATAGTGAAATCAACTCAAATTCTTCCTCACTGATCCTCCAAAGAAAAGAAGGCTTCCTCCTCTGAAAAATAAGCTCCAGAAGTGGTGTTATAGTTGAAGGAGGTGGCTTGGCCTAAAGCCTGAATGTGAAGAAATGAAGTACAAGATCCCTCAAGAGGCTTCTCTTGAAAGGAGAAGGAATTCCTAAATAGGAATGCCTTGTGCGAAGCAACACAACAACTCTACTAAACAGAAAGAGAATGCACAATAGTCTAACCAGACCACAAAGTGAATAATCCATAACATGATTTCATATGGATGCCTTGCCCTCCTTTTATACAAATGGAAGCCCTCTTTCCATGGGTCCCACTCATTAGGGTTTCCTCCACCAAGGAATCTTCCTCCCACTATCTCTACGCTATCTCCCAAGATGATCTCCACCTCCTATCCCAGCGCTATTGAATTGGTCAAACTTGACCTTGTCCACATGAAAATGTCCTCTTTTACACATGAGGGTGTGAAATCCAGTTCTTATGATGATCCCTTGTAAGATTCCTAAATTAGCATGCAGCTAATAGGAATATTAATTTTTCTTTTAAAAATATAGTTAGATGAATAAATGGGCAAGGAGGCTCATAAGTTGCTTAAGTAGGAATAAAATTCCTCATAATTTGAAAAGGGATCATGTAATAACTAGATCAAGCATCCACATGTGTGAACATGGTCTAAAATGTGTGGACAAAGTCAAGTTTGACTAAGTCAACAACATTTTAATATGAGAAGTGGCTCCTAAATAAAGACAACTAAATGTGAATGAAGAACAATCTAGCTAGTCAAAATGAAGACACCTTGAGTGTAAAAGGATACAAGGCATGAAGATCCAATCAAATTTGATCCATTCAAGTTTGATTCAGTCAAGATTGAAAAAATCAAATAGCGTTGTAAATAGATGAGCAAGCTAATGGAGACAGCGTAATTTTGGTGGAGGAGCCTTTGCATGGAAGCAACCTCATAATGAGGTGGGACCCTTGGTGAGGAATCTCATCAAATATATAATGGAGGGGATGGAAACCATATGGGACATGATGGAATATTATATTTTTTATGTGGTCTGTTTAGACTTCTTACATTATTTGGCTGTTTAGCTAAGTTTGCTACACTATTTAGTGCAATGGTTTTCTCATGTGGGGATTCCCTACTCTTTCTTAGAGATCTTGTTTAAGAAATCTGAGAGGAGCTTTCTGAGCTACATTTTCCACTATCTGGTGTTAGGCCAAGCAGTTACCTTCAGCAACAACGGAAAGCTAGTAGGAGATTCTATGGCCATTTCTTTGCATGTTCAGCCAATTTTATGTAGAGCTTCAACTATACAATGTGATTCAACCATAGATCTGCAACAGTTATTTCATGTACATCATTTCTGTCAATTAACCCTTGTGGGGTCATCTTGGGTCTATGTAAAAGAGACTAGATCTCTGTTTTTGAGAATTATTGATTAATATATGAACAGATCTGTTGGTGTTCCCATGTTTTGGCCAGGTTGACAAGACCAAAAGATGAGACAACATAGAACCACTTTGGGACCTTAGGATCTAGCCCTCCTAGGTCCAGAGAGGGATCTCTCTATGATAGTCAGAGGTTTATGTCTTTGAAGCTCAAATGTTAAGGTTTTAGGCTAGTTATAGGCACAGGGTTGTTTGTTTAATTGTTTATGTTTTGGTTGTTGGGGATCAGGAAAGAAGGGTCCAATATAAGACAAGGATGAGCAAAGAGGAAACTAGGCAAAGATAGATGACTCAGGGAACATCAAAGCCATTGGGCAATGGAGTCAAGAAAGGATTTACTTGTGTTCAATGTGCAAGCTTTTAGTTGGGCTAGTCATCTAGAGCATTTGGATCTTAAAGATGGTTGATGGAATGGAACAATAAGGACTGAAAATGAGTAAAGGTGAACCAACCAATCCTGTCTATAGATCAGGTCAGAGGTCATTTAACTCCTGACCTACTTGGAAAAAACTGGAGGCAAGACAAGGGATCTTAGAAAGGCTTAATGAGATGGAAAGATCCTGGTGAGGCAGAGACAGGGTTCTAGACCTCCCAGTGTTCTCAACTCATCTAAATAAATCCTAACAAGAACATCTAAACATAGATTTCATTGATTCATACATCAGAGAGCAGGCAATGACATCCACTATAATGGTTAAATCAATTGAAATCAATATTCAGATACACATATAAGTAGAAAACATAAAGGCAGGGAGAGCAGTAGCATACGGTACCTATCAAGGGTAAGTCTTATGCCAAACTTTTGATGCGAGCCTGAAGAAACATAATGGAATGAAAGCAAGTCAATCACAAATACAGAGAAAGGAAAACATCACCAACTGCTTTAGATCAGGATCCAAAGAAACATTCTTGTCATATTAAAAACAACACCAATCAGGTACATCATTGCCCACAGCTTGAACATTCAGCCTGAATACATCAAATCCCAGCCTATCTTACAATATTACACAGAGAACTTGTCTCAAAAGGAGGGATCTTGCATTCTACTGATATCCAATCAACAACCAACAACCATTACAATAATTTCCTTCTGTGCTTTATAGTAGATGGTGATCAGAAGGTCAACTGAGGTGGTAGGTGAATACTAAATGCAACATTAAACATAAAATGAATGCAGGGCCAAAATCGATTCTGTTTGATTGCTTTGTATTTAATCCATGTCGCTTCCCTTGTGGAAGGTGATCTTCTCCTGGTATGATCTTGATAGATTTTGGCTGTCGTACCCTTGGTGTCTTGAACAAAAATGAAAATAAACTACCAAGAAGTCTGCCATATAAATGCTCTGGTGGTTTTGTACTGCTGTTAAGGTGGAAATTCCTTCAGGGACACTGTGCATGATAAAAACCATATGGGCGCCCTGTACTTGACAAAGAAAAACATTCTGCTGATAAATGAACCCTGATGTTACCTTTTACTGTGTGCAGGATCTCCAAACTGGTTCTTTGCCTCTTAAACCACTGATTCCAGGCTTAAGATATTCATTACCGAGCCTTAATCTCCTTTGCGTCATACTTGGAACACCTTGCCGCTCCATTTTTTCTTCTGACAGGTTAGCTCGGGTTTTAAATGGTGCTGGGAGGTTTTAGAGTTTGGATTCTGCCTTTCTTTAATGCAAGTCCTATCTTCACCTTCCCGGATCGTTTTTTATATAAATCCTGCCGTTGAAGAAGATCTTCTTTGATCTCTCTGTCACTGTAACATAGATCTTGCATCATGACGACCATTGACTCTTGATAACCTTTCAAGAACAAAAACGATTAAGAAAACAATGCATGGGGTGGGTGATGATATGGGAGAGGAGAATGGTCGTGTAATCGGTGACCTGGGTGGAAAAATGCAGAAGAAATGGCGAAATACGCTCTGGCGGGGGTTGGTGGAACGTAGAGTATCATTCGAGTGAAAAAACCTTAAATAACACGAAGAGACACCACTTATACATAATGGAAAGGGAGGATGCACGGAGGTCACACATGGAGGTGACGTGGCGGGACCGGAGACAGTGGAAAAGTCAGCGGCGGGAAAACAAATTTGGGCCGTTGATCAGGGTAGAGATCAACGGCGGAGGACGACGGAAGGGGGGTCCGAGACACGGACTATCGCGCGTGCGACTTGGTTAAACATCGTGCCTCTTGGACGGGCAATGGCCGTTGGATGGTTCGTCCCAGATCGGACGGTCTACTGTGATTTCGCTGGGCGTCCATGACCGGAAAATAACGTGTGATGGATTAGGTTAACGTGCGGTTTTGGGAACGTACAGGAGGACATGCGGCGAAAGGTGAGTGGAATCGCTGGGCATTGGAGAAAAACCGCCTGCCGCGCATAAGCAGTGCGATGGAAACCGGCGGGTTTGTCATAGTGCGTAGCGGGGTCCACTGGGAGAAATAGGCTATGGACCGTTGGATCACTATGTATTTGGACGGCGATGGCTCGACAAAGGTTTTAGTGGGGGGGAAACATGAGCGCCGATGATTTGATGTCCGCCGTTCGATCTACATGGATCAACGGTGGAGAAAACGCCCGATGAACTGTGTGGGACAAGCGATTCTGGGGTTTGCGCTTGGTCATAGCGCTTGGATACATGGAAGAGAAGGGGCGCGGGCTTATCATAAAATGGGCTATGCTTGACATAAGGTCCGAAATGGGTTTTTTAAGACATTTTTCAATGAAATTATGAATTAGGCCCATTTTTAAGGTGTTTTCAGGCTAGCCCAGGGCAACGCTAAGAGAATGGAGGATGAAAAAGCTAAACAAGTGGCAGAAATGGGATTTCAAGGGGATCTGAGGGGATTTTCAGGGATAAACAAGGGAAATTGGGAAACAAAGGTATTTTGATAGAAGGAGGGAAAAGGGGAGAAAGGGGTAATTGTAGGGGTGCAAAGGGGGAAAAGTAAGCCTTTTAGGAATGGATCAGAAAATATGGATTTGCATTGGGCATAGCACTCAAAGACTTCAAGGAGGATGGTTTTTCAGGGGAAAGGCATTCCTTGAAGGCTCCATAATCATCTAGCCCCCAGCTTGCATGTCAAGAATTTCATAGGGGGGCTAAGAGTGGCTCCACATGGGGATGGCTTCTTTTTGAAGGAGGCAAGAAACCAGAAAAGATCTTTGGAGTAGGCCAGTTGCCTACTGCTTGGCACATCCCTTTCTTTGATCCGCTGCCACAATATGAATATGTTACATCAGCAGCAACATTTCCCATCAATCTACCTACCCAGACTACAAGCCTAGCATTTTTCTTCTTTAGGGTGCATTTGAGCTAGCAGACCCTTTACATTTTATTCTCAAAACAAAACAACCTATTCTACTTCTACCCTTATTGCTCCATGAGACCAGATTAAACAGTTGGCCTCATATGCTTCTCTACCTAATCTAATATCTGCTAGGATTAAACTGTCCAACAGATTTCTTCTCCTACATTCTAAAACAAAAATTGAAAAACAGTCAAGCCAGGATTAGACTGTCTAGCTTGCTGGACTGGAGACTTGTAGAAAACTGCAAACAAAACTATGAAGGCATGAAATCTGCAGTTTGAAGTATCCTTCTTTCCTCGTGACTCAGGTTTTAAGCATATTAGAGCCACCTCTTTTCTTCGATTTCAGCTCTAATTTTGGGCATATTAGAGCTGATTCTTCTTCCCACTTCTAGTCCATATTTTGAGTATATTAGGACCAGCTATTCTGCTCCTTTAGCTCAGATTTTGATCATGTTTGAGCTACTCTTTTTGCACTTTTCAGAGGTTCCTGTTTTGATCATGTCTGAACCTATACCTTCTCTATTTTTGGAAACATTTTCTCTATTTTCTTCAAAGTAAAACTGCAATGGTATATACAATGGAAATGGAACTGGAAATGGAAAATTAACGGAAATAGTGTTTGAGCATCCTGCCATTGACAGGACCCCCAAACAGCTCTGTACCATCAAGTTCTTGTAAGAAAAATGCATTAGGACCCACAATGGCCTGGATGAAAAATGGACCTTGCCATAAGCTGTCAAACTTGCCATGTTTACCTTTGTCTTCTCTTCTTGAGTCCCACTTCAGAACCTTGTCACCAACTTTGAAATCTGAAGCTTTGGCCCTTTTGTCAAATAGCCTCTTTATGTTGTCCTGAACTTTCACTGCTCTGTTGTAAACCTGGTCCCTTGTTTGCTGCAGATGGATTGTTTCATTTATTCTCCTTATCATGTTGTCTTCCTCTGATTGGATCTCCTGGACCAGTTTGATCACTGGAACTCCAAGGCTTGTAGGAAATACTGCCTCAGCTCCATAAACTAGCTGGAATGGGGACATGCCTATAGATTTCTTTGTGGTGAGCCTGTCAGCCCACAAAGCATGTATCAACTTTTTATGCCATGACTTTTTGTTCTCTTCCAGCAGCTTCTTAATGATTGTGACCAGGATTTTGTTGGATGATTCAGCCAAACCATTACCCTGGGGGTAATAGGCAGTTGAATGACCAAGCGTGATACGGTACCTGTGACAAAACTCAACCATTTTCTTAGATCTGAAGGCAGCAGCATTGTCAGTGATTATTTTCCTTGGACAGCCAAACCGAGATAGGATGAAGTCTTCTAGGAACCTAATGATGACAGAGTCAGTGGAATTCCTAGTGGGTATGGCTTCTATCCATTTAGTGAAGTAATCTGTGGCAGTCAGGATCCACTTGTGTTTTCCAGAAGAGGCTGGGTGAATCTCCCCTATGAAGTCTAGAACCCATTGCAGAAAGGGACCTTCAACAGTGATGGGTTGTAGGGGAAGGGGGAGGAGTTTTCTTTTACCTTCAAAGATTTGACATTTGTGGCAAGTGGTTATCATTTTATGGAAATCATTCAACAGTGTAGGCCAATAATAACCAGCCCTGAATATCTTATTTGCAGTGGCTTTCCAATTCAGGTGGCCTCCACACTCTCCAGCATGAAACTCCTGTTTAACGCCTTCAGCTTCAGGTTTAGATAGACATTTCAGCAATAGGCCATTTGGATTTTTCCAGTATAGATTCTCATTCAAAATGCAGTAATTTCTAGCTTTGAGTTTCATGAATCTGGCCCTGGTTTTGGACAGTTCCGGAGGGGCATTGAGGTTGGTGAGCACGTAAAGGATATCAGTATACCAAGGAGAGTTTCGAAACTATTCCTCAATGGTTGGATGGGCCGATCCTTCTTGCTCATCTAAGGCATTTATCATACTAATGTCAAGGGCCTGCAAGTTTGATTCGGCCATTAACTGGGCCAGGCCTTGACCTTTGATCAGTTTGGTGGGCTTTATTTCAAGGTCGTATTCTAATATTGTAGCAATCCATTTGCCCCTTTTCCTGTCAGGATCCTGGGACAAGATATCTTTGACCACTATATTCGGTACATAAGCAACGGTGTGAGAATGCAGAATGTACACCCTAAAGTATTTTAAGGCCTTAACCAGGGCATAGGCCTGATTTTCCATGATGTTGTACTTTAAGGGTGCATCTATTAAGGCTTTACTGAAGAAAGCTATAGGTTGTTCATTACCTTCTGAATTTTTCTGCAGTAAGACTGCAGCCACAGTGTGTTGGGAAGCAAATGAAAAGATTAGAAAATATTTCGAGAAATCAGGGCTAATCAGCACAGGAGCCTGAGTGAGTGCAAGTTTTACAGATTTGAAAGATTGTTTGGCCCCTACAGTCCATTTAATTCCTGCACCTTTCTTTAGCATGTCAGTCATAGTCCTAAGGTGCTCCGCAAGGTTGGGAATGAACCTCCTAAGGAAATTGATCTTCCCAATGAAGGACTGTAACTCCTTGATGTTTCTTGGGTGTGTGATTTGGAGTATTCCCTCAACTCTCTGTGGGTCTATCTTAATCCCTTTCTCAGATATGATGTGACCAAGAAGTTTACCTTCTTGCAGCCCAAACACAGTTTTCTTAGGATTTAAAGACAGACCATAGCTTCTACATTTTTCAAAAACTTTCCTCAGATGTTTCAGGTGTTCTTCTTCAGTTTTGGAAAAGATGGTCAAGTCATCTAAATAGATAACTATGGAGTGTCCTATCTCCTCTAAGAAATCTATATCCATCACTCTCTGGAAGGTGGCACCAGCATTCATCAATCCAAAGGGCATTTTCACATACATGAAGGTGCCCCATGGGGTGGTAAATGTTGTTTTGAGTTGATCTTCTGGGAGTACTAAGACCTGATTGTATCCAGAAAAACCATCAAGCAGGGAGATTCTCTTAGAGCCTACTACCTTTTGTAAGATATGTTCCATTCTAGGCAAGGGGTAGTTGTCTTTTAGGGAGGCTCTGTTGAGGTTTCTGAAGTCTATGCATAATCTGATCTCCCCAGTTTTCTTCCTTACAACCACTAAGTTTGATACACAATTAGAGAACCTCACAGGAACAATTATGCCTGCATCATACATGTTTTTAATCTCTTTCTCAACTGCAGGCAATTGTGTCGGATTGATCCTACAGAGTTTCTGTCTGAAAGGCTTCTGATTTTCCTTCAAAGGTATCTTGTGTTGTATGATATTGGTGTCATAGGCCTTTAAGTCTTCAAAACTCCATGCAAACACATCAATGAATTCTTTAAACAGCTCGATATATCTTTTCTTCATGTTTGCAGGTATATACTTAGCTAGTTTAATCATTCTGGGTTTGTCTTAAGGGCCTATGTTGCATTCTTCAACATCAGAGTCTGCATGTTCTATAGTGGGCCTTTTTTCTACGTCATCAAAGTCAAAAAGGTCTTCTAAGGGTGCTAGACCTCTGGGTATACTATTATCTTTGGCCTACAGCACCTCTATTTCTGCACTATCTGCGTTTTCACATTTTTTGGTTGGGTTTCCAGTTTCCCCAGAAAAATAATTTATTTCTATGTTACAGGGTGGGGATACTTCATCAGGAGATCCCTCACTAAGGCAGCCGTCTTCAAATTTTGAGTCTGAATCAGAAAATTCAAACTCATTTCTGCCTGTTAAGAAATCATCAATCTGTTTGTCACCTTCAAAGACCTGCCAATATTTCTCATTGTCTGGCATTGTAGGCCTGAATTTGGTCTGAATGACGATTGTTTGGTCAGGGGGAGTCTTAGGATATGAACTGGCTAGACAAGCTAATCCATTTGCAATGAAATTTTGACTCCTGGGAACAAACACCAATTCATATTCAACAAATGTTTTCAATAAATCTAGAGTGTCATTCTGGTACGCTCTTAACCTGGGGTGTTTTGCTGAATACTCACCATTTACTTGTTTGATCACTAACTCAGAATCTCCATGCACAGTTATCCTACGGGCTCCTAATTTTTTCAGCAGATTTAGGCCAAGGATGAGAGCCTCATATTCTGCAATATTATTGGTGCATTTGAAATGTAGATTCACAACATGGCTCTCTGCATGATTATTTTCTGTGTTATGTAGCCACACCCCTGCTCCAACATTGTTTCTAGTACAGGACCCATCAAAATTCATTTCCCACAGGGGTTCGCCATTATGTTGCGCTAGAGGGTCTGTACTAGGTTGTGGGTTGTCTTGTTCTTCACGTGGTGTATTAGTTTGAAGGGTGTGACTAATAGGCTGACTGCATTGTGTTTCTGGCTCATTCTGAGTTAGGCTCCCACCGCATATTCTACAGGTTTCACTGTTGTTCTCTTCTTAAATTTCTTCCAGGGTAGCCATTATGTTCAGGTCTGTGCTTTCAGCCTCTACGTTTGTACCCATGTTTCTAGATTCTGGCTCCTCCAAGGATTGGTCGTTATAAAGAATGAAATAATCCAGGTCTGTGTGCAAAGATTACAATGGTGAATTTTCAGGCTTCTCGGGGCTACTGACTAGGAATTTCATCTGAGACTCTCTATACAGTCTTCTAAGTTGGCCAAATATAGGGATAGTGGCATATGAGCCATCCATATGCATTGTTCCTTGCAGTTTGGCTCCCCATGATCTAGACAGTAACATACCATACTTGGGTGGCACATCTGCCACCACCACATCCATGACCATACATTTAGTTGGGATTTGGGTCAAGCTCACACACAAGTCCTTAATTAGGCCAAGGCATTTCACTCTGCTAGAGTCAAATGAGTATAAGTCTTTGTAGGGTCTGGTGATTTCTAGGCCTAACCTTTCCATCACTACCTTAGGCATTAGATTGTGCGATGCTCCAGAGTCATGCATGGCATTATGAAGTATCTTGTCATGAATGTTGAGACTGAGATAGAAAGGTGGAACCACCCCTTCCTGAAACTTTCCCTCAATCTTTGGACCAAACAAGAGGGCAGGTTGATCATCATTCAAATTCACAGTGTCATTGTTTTCCCCCAGATTTAATGCTTTCAGAATTTGGCCTTTATATACATTCTGAGTGGCCAGCTCAGATAATGGTACAGAGATTTTGATTTTTGCAATCTCACTTTCAAGATTGAAAGTGGACTGGATCTTTGTAACGCTCAATTCTGTTTTATTTGCCACTTCCTTAGTGGCTGAATCAGTTTGTGATTTCTCACTATGTATAGGGTCAGGAATCATTTTATCAGGAGCACTAACTGCGGTGCTAGTGCTACTAGCTAGTTGTCTTTGTTTTTCAGTGTCTTGGTTGTCCTTTTCTTTTCTTTTCCCAGAACTTTTAGCTGTTGTTTTACTATTTTCAGCAGTCACTTTAGAATATTTGTCAGGTCTTTTCTTGATGTTCACCTCAGGAGCTTTGGATTTGGAGGTGTATTGGCTCTTTTTTCTCCTAAGTTCATACTGTTCTCTAACCTGCATCATGGCATTTACAAATCCTAATCTATAATCCTCAGTTTCTAACCACTCCTCATCCCAATATGATGGTGAGGGTTGATCTTCTCCTGAGTCACAGTTAAGGACTGAGTCTTCTGTTTCAAACATGTTTATTGTATTCCCTTCAGACTCTTCTATAATCCCCTCGTCTTCATCTAAAAATTTTTCTTGGAATGTGGGAACTACTTTTTGATCTGACTCTCTTTGTCTGTTAGGAGCATTGTTGCTCCTTCTAAAGTTCTGATTCTGGTTTTGGTTCTGGTTTCTATTTTGATTGCTAACTGTGACAACCATCTTCTTCATCATCTGTTGTATCTCTTCCAAGTTTTTAGACAATTTGTCATAATTCAGATCGGAGGTGGAGGCTACATTGTCATCCCTATAGGTTACCCTCCTCTCAGACCTCAATCTTGCCCTTTTCTCGACTAAATTGGCCTCTATGTTTACAGCCCCTTTCTGCATGTCTTCCAATGTGGTGTATTCTTTATCCCTAAGCTCATAGGCCATGTCAGCATCAAACCCATCAGGGTATTTTGCTAGGGCCATACCTTGTGGAGGTTTCATATGTGGAGGGAGAGCATTGTAAATGCTGTTAAATCTTGTTGTGTAATCGTGGACACTCTCCCCTACATTTCTTTTAAGGCTCATGTATTCAGCTAGGAGTTGACGAGGGTTTGCCCTAGTCTCCCATTTGTTTATGAAGGTCTAATATAATGCAGGGAGATCTTGGATACTACTGGGAGGTAAGCCCTTAAACCATTTCTTTACATCACCTCCTAGGCTTTGGGCAAATATTCTCATTTTGACTGATTCATCGTCGATCTCCATGTAATCAAAAGAATCCTCCATTTTATCTACATGTTGCTGAGCTGTTATGGACTCTTTTGCAGTAAAGTGTTGGATTTTTTACTGATAATCATTGGGTAAGGGTAACATAGGCTGAGGTAAAGCCAGAGGTGCATACCAAGCTGCCATGACGATATTTTGATGAGGTAAAGGATTAACTTGCGCAGCTGGTATAAGGATGACAGGGATGTTAAGGCCGACAGAAGTCTGTTGAGCTGACCTAGGGTGAGAGAGCCCCAAGTTTTGAATGAAGTGGAAATCAAGTGGTGTATATGGAGGGGTTCCTCTGTCCCTAGTGTGTTGACCACTATGAGATGGTGAACCATGAAACTCAACGCCTGGCTGGTCTAGATGACTGAATGACCTAGTTCTGGGTAATCTGTTAGGTGGGTCTAGGTCAGGGAGAAAATTTGATAGAGCTGTGAAGTCTTCCGGTGCAGAATTAGCTCTATAAATGTGACTGGAAATAGTTGGTCTTTTAGGCATAGGAGCTCCCTTGAGGATACTCTCTGGATTGTCAACTATTTCAGGTGGGTCAGGGTTGGGATAAGCTCTTTTGTGAATGGTTATAAAAGCCCGAATGTTACTCCCTAGCCAAGCAGCTTAACCCTAATTGTTACTTCTGTTGTGGTTAATGTTGTTTCAAAGTTTGGTCTCCCTGTGGAGTCTAATGTGAACCCAAGTTAATCAGCAGGCCTACTGATCACCAGTGGAGTCTTTGATATTTTAGGAACTATGGAATCGCCAGGTGGAGGGTTTAGGGTATGTCAAAGGGGTTACACTGTCCACCACAGTTCTCAGGCACTATCACCTCTCAAGAATTACCTCAGAACACAACAAACTCTCACCAGAGATCGACTGGGAGGGCGTTTACCAGATATGTCACCTCCTAAAGAGGATGAGATCTGGAGGCTACCTGGCCCTGTCCAGGCTCTGTCTAAGAGTACAATAGAACACATCAAATGACACCGAGGCTGTTCAAGAATAGGTGTGACTAATTTCCAACCTAACCAGAGATTGCGAGTTTGAATGCCTAGGGATGTTTCGAAGTGTGATGCACTCAATTTTTCCCCAACGGAGTCGCCATTATGTTGGTGTTCCCATGTTTTGGCCAGGTTGACAAGACCAAAAGATGAGACAACATAGAACCACTTTGGGACCTTAGGATCTAGCCCTCCTAGGTCCAGAGAGGGATCTCTCTATGATAGTCAAAGGTTTATGTCTTCGAAGCTCAAATGTTAAGGTTTTAGGCTAGTTATAGGCACAGGGTTGTTTGTTTAATTGTTTATGTTTTGGTTGTTGGGGATCAGGAAAGAAGGGTCCAATATAAGACAAGAATGAGCAAAGAGGAAACTAGGCAAAGATAGATGCCTCAGGGAACATCAAATCCATTGGGAAACAGAGTCAAGAAAGGATTTACTTGTGTTCAATGTGCAAGCTTTCAGTTGGGCTAGTCATCTAGAGCATTTGGATCTTAAAGATGGTTGATGAAATGGAACAATAAGGACTAAAAATGAGTAAAGGTGAACCAACCAATCCTGTCTATAGATCAGGTCAGAGGTCATTTAACTCCAGACCTACTTGGACAAAACCGGAGGCGAGACAAGGGATCTTAGAAAGGCTTAATGAGATGGAAAGATCATGTTGAGGTAGAGACAGGGTTCTAAACCTCCCAGTGTTCTCAACTCATATAACTAAATCCTAACAAGAACATCTAAACATAGATTTCATTGATTCATACATCAGAGAGCAGGAAATGACATCCACTACAATGGTTAAATCCATTGAAATCAATATTCAGATACACATATAAGCAGAAAACATAAAGGCAGGGAGAGCAGCAGCATAAGGTACCTATCAAGGGTAAGTCTTATGCCAAAATTTTGATGCGAGCATGAAGAAACATAATGGAATGAAAGCAAGTCAATCACAAATACAGAGAAAGGAAAACATCACCAGCTGCTTTAGATCAGGATCCAAAGAAACATGCTTGTCATATTAAAAACAACACCAATCAGGTACATCATTGCCCACAGCTTGAACATTCAGCCTGAATACATCAAATCCCAGCCTATCTTACAATATTACACAGAGAACTTGTCTCAAAAGGAGGGAACTTGTAGTCTACTGATATCCAATCAACAACCAACAACCATTACAATAATTTCCTTCTGTGCTTTATAGTAGATGGTGATTAGAAGATCGAATGAGGTGGTAGGTGAATACTAAATGCAACATTAAACATAAAATGAATGCAGGGCCGAAATCGATTCTATTTGATTGCTCTGTATTTAATCCATGTCGCTTCCCTTGTGGAAGGTGATCTTCTCCTGGTATGATCTTGATAGATTTTGGCTGTCGTACCCTTGGTGTCTTGAACAAAAATGAAAATAAACTACCGAGAAGTCTGCCATATAAATGCTCTGGTGGTTTTGTACTGCTGTTAAGGTGGAAATTCCTTCAGGGACACTGTGCATGATAAAAACCGTATGGGCGCCCTGTACTTGACGAAGAAAAACATTCTGCTGATAAATGAACCCTGATGTTACCTTTTACTGTGTGCAGGATCTCCAAACTGGTGCTTTTCCTCTTAAACCACTGATTCCAAGCTTAAGATCTTCATTACTGGGCCTTAATCTCCTTTGCGTCGTACTTGGAACACCTTGCCGCTCCATTTTTGCTTCTGACAGGTTAGCTCAGGTTTTAAATGGCACTGGGAGGTTTTAGAGTTTGGATTCTACCTTTATTTAATGCAAGTCCTGTCTTCACCTTCCTAGATCATTTTTTATATAAATTCTACCATTGAAGAAGATCTTCTTTGATCTCTCTGTCACTGTAATAGAGATCTTGCGTCATGGCGACCATTGACTCTTGATAACCCTGCAAGAACGAAAAAGATGAAGAAAACAATGCATGGGGTGGGTGATGATATGGGAGAGGAGAATGGCCGTGTAATCGGTGACCTGGGCAGAAAAATGCAGAAGAAATGGCAAAAGACACTCTGGCGGGGGTTGGCAGAACGTAGAGTATCATTCGAGTGAAAAAACCTTAAAGAACACGAAGAGACACCACTTATACGTAATGGAAAGGGAGGATGCACGGAGGTCACACGTGGAGGTGACGTGGTGGGATTGGAGACAGTGGAAAAATCAGCGGCGGGAGAACAAATCTGGGCCGTTGATTGGGGCGGAGATCAACGGCGGCGGATGACGGAAGGGGGGTCCGGGACACGGACTATCGTGCGTGCGACTTGGTTAAACATCGTGCCTCTTGGACGGGCGATGGTTGTTGGATGGTTCGTCCCAGATCGGATGGTCTACTATGATTTCGCTGGGCGTCCATGACCGGAAAATAACATGTGATGGATCGGGTTAACGGGCGGTTTTGGGAACGTACAGGAGGACACGCGGTGAAAGGTGAGTGGAATCGCTGGGCATTGGAGAAAAACCGCCTTCCGCACATAAGCAGTGCGATGGAAACTGGTGGGTTTGTCATAGTGCGTTGTGGGGTCCACTGGGCGGAATAGGCTACGGACCGTTGGATTTCTGTTTATTTGGACGGCGATGGCTTGAAAAATGTTTGAGCGGGGGGAAAACACGAGCGCCGAAGATTTGATGTCCTCCGTTCGATCTACATGGATCAACGGTGGAGAAAACGCCCGATGAACTGTGTGGAACAAGCGATTTTGGGGTTTGCGCTTGGTCATAGCGCTTGGCTACATGGAAGAGAAGGGGCGCGTGCTTATCAGAAAATGGGTTATGCCTGATATAAGGTCCGAAATGGGTTTTTTAAGACATTTTTCAATGAAATTATGAAGTAGGCCCATTTTTAAGGTGTTTTAAGGCTAGCCTAGGGCAACGCTAAGAGAATGGAGGATGAAAAAGCTAAACAAGTGGCAGAAATGGGATTTCAAGGGAATCTGACGGGATTTTCAGGGATAAACAAGGGAAATTAGGAAACAAAGGTATTTTGACAGAAGGAGAGAAAAGGGGAGAAAGGGGTAATTGCAGGGGTGCAAAGGGGGGAAAGTAAGCCTTTTAGGAATGGATCAACAAATATGGATTTGCATTGGGCATAGCACTTAGAGACTTCAAGGAGGATGGTTTTTTAGGGGAAAGGCATTCCTTGAAGGCTCCATAATCATCTAGCCCCAAGCTTGCATGTCAAGAATTTCATAGGGGGGCTAACAAGATCTATTTTGTCTCTATATTTCTGAGTATAACCCTCATTAGACTATGTAGTCACTTTATGCATTAATTTATGTGTTGCAGTAGTCTTGGGGTTTCATCATTTTTAAGTTGTTTTGAGCATGGGAGGCCTATTTAACTAGGAAAAATACATTTGTTTCTGATTTCCTTTTAGATGTGGTTGATATAATGTCAGATCTAATGGATTCATGGGCTGCATTTTTCTGTTCATGTGTATATTTCTGAAAAATGTCTTTTTCATGCATATATTGTTTATTTTCCCATTTTGGGATATTATAGTGGTATCAGAGCTCTAATCTTGGCTCAACCTGTTTTCTTCAACTATTATGGAGTCTTCTCATGAGGAGGAGAAGATCCGCAAGAGAGATCAAAGCAAACCCTTATTGTCTTGAGGGAAGAGGTTCTCAAAACTTCTCTTTCAAACTCTACAGGGTAGAAGAAAATACATCAAAGAAATGAGGAGGGAAAGACATAGAAGTCCCTCAATGAGATCTACAAGATATATACAAGAGGAAAGCTCTAATTCCTCATCTTATGGGTGTGATCATTCAGCTACATCATCATATTTAAAACGCTCTATCGGCCACTTGTTCATGACAAAGAAGAAGAAGGAAGGATATGTGCCAAAGAAGGAGACTTTTGGTGATTATTTTCAAGAGTATGAAGCTCAATCTAAGGGGTTCAAAGATCAGTTGAACTTCCAAGGGTTTTGCAAGATCAAGGAGGAAAGACGCACAAGGAGCATGTAATGTTCCCTTTTCGGGAATTTCTGCTATATGGTCCTCAAGGACGTTGTATAAGGAAGAAAATGTAAAAATAAGCTGAAAGGTGGGTGGGATCCCCTTGCTAACTCATAAAAAACTTCTCTTCCAAAATTTGAGCTCAAAGAAATGACCCTAGATGGGTTATTCAGATCTCCCCAAACTAGGTCCCTTAGGAAAATGCTCAAATAGAGAACCTACAACAATACATAAACACAATCATGAAACTATGAAAACTGTACATATCAATAAATGGAATATAATACAACCATCATGTTTATTAATATATCAGCTACAATATACAAAAATATCTTGAGGGACAAGCCACTCAAGCTACCGGAATCAATCTCCAATGATCAAACTATGAAATACATGAGTTGTTGCAGCTACACAAAATTCCAGAGGGAAGTGACAACGTTGTCTATATTAGAGTAGTTGCTGCTATAGACGCATGTACATGAAATATGGTAGAACTATACAAGAAATTCCCAAGAATAGAAGAATGGGCTCCAATACAATATTTCTAGCCAATCTAGAAGAGATTGCTAGAAATGCAGGAAAATGTACAATGTGACAATCCGAATTGTTACTACAACTGAATCAAAATATAAAATGAGGCTGTAGCAGATTAGAAATAATTATGCCCTCCTCTGATAGTGTATTAAGCAAAAGGCTGATCCCTCTACTTAGAAACACTCCTCCTGATGAGCTCAAATAACCCTCCCAGCAACTGCCTGCAAAAATAACGCAGTTCTAGCTAGAGACTGCGCTGTGAGGGAAGATGGATGGTTGGCCTGATGCCAATGATATGAAAATAAGCCCGGGAGTCCTCCTCACTAATCCTCCAATGAATATTTGATCCCTCCACTGAAAAACAAGCCAAGGAACAACTCAAGAGATCCTCTGTTGCTGCACCCTGAAGCACAAAATTATCCTGCTCTAGGAATAACTCTGTGACTGAAGGAGGTAGCTTTGGCCAAATTCCAGAATGAGGAAATGCAGCTTTAGAACCTCTCCTTCCCTTAGGATGTGTTAGCCAGGACACCTGGTGTGTGAGCATCTGCACTCTTACTAAACGTGGAGGCAAGTCAACAGACTACGCAAAATAATAATCAAGAGTGAAGAACAATGACTCTCCTCCTCTTCTTATATAGAAAGTGATCCTCTCCACTATGGGTATCATCCACATGTGCCTTCCAACTCATGCATGTGATCCTCCTCTAAAACTGTGTAGTCCATCAAGGAGATACATTGTATCTAGACAGTGCGTGTGGACTTGGTCAAAATGTCTAGATCAAGCATGATCCAGCCCTGTTCACACCATGTGGTGCTCAAATCAGCTGCTTTATTATTCCTCCTTTCATACAAGGAGTTTTATTTCTTCCTTCTCAAGGATTATGGGGTCTTCTTACCCATTTTATTTAACTGAATAAAATACTGCTAACTATAATGTTCCTTTTAGCTTGAGGCTAAAAATTGGGAACATTACATAGCAAGAAGCATGGTGTGGGTATATCCTTTCTATCTACTTTTGATGGGTCACCTAAATATCCAGCTAGGTCTTGGGTGAAGGAGCTAAGAACCTATGTGAAACAACATCAAGTTTCAAAAAAGGAAGCCATCAAAGTAGCAGCGTTGCATTTTGAGGGTAAGGCTTATGCTTGGTGGTTATTTGAATATTTTTCCTTAAAGAATGTAAATACATCTACTTATGCAAAGTTCATTAGAAGAATAGTGGAAAGGTTTGATGAAAAATCCTATGAAACATCTTCTAAGGAACCTATCAAATCAAATCAAACAAAACCTTTGCATGGGTTGGAAGGGTCCATAAACTCAGCTCCATTTTATAAAACCATGGAAGGGGATGAAAACTTGTATGATATCTTGCCAAGGGCAAAGTCCCCATTGCATGAAGAGCTTTCTTCTCAAAAGGAAGGCATGGATATTCCTCCTTCAAAATAAGACCAAGATCTAAGGTCTCTTATTGATGATGAGGCATTTTCAACTATTGAAGAGAAGGCTAATGCAGTCATGACAAGAGCACATCCAGTACCTCACGAAGAGGAAGATGGAGCACTTTATCCCAAGGAGAGAAAATCTTACACTCTTGCAAGGAGTTCCATAGAATCTCATATATGGATATCATGGAACAATCCATGTACAGCATGTGCCATCATCATCAAATGGTGAGATCTTGAAGATAGAAGAAGATAAAGGGCAGGGAAAGCATCACATAATGAGGAGAATACACCCCTCCTTATTTCAAAAGGTTGATACAAAAAGAAGGCAAGAGGATCTATGCAAGGAAGGCAAGGACAAATCTGTCCACATACATGTATATCCTTCTATATGCCTTGATGTCTCTTTACATGGAGGCATTCCACCAGGGAGACCCCCTGATTGGAGGAAAACTAAAGTGTTCTCTCAACTATGGGAAACATTTTCATATTTGGCTAAGGAAGGAGCTTTGGGAGAAGATAGCACAGTGCAGAGAATCTTTTATGGATTCAAAGGAGAGGTAAGCAATTTTCTGAAATTGACATTGCTATCTCCCACTCATTTACTTGTGCTAAAAAAGGAGAATTCAGAAATATATGGTAACATGGATGGGATGTCCAATGGCCACTCAATATCTTTGGGGAATCCAATGGTATTTTCACACACCAAGGAGATTTCTAAACATGACAAGAGGATATCAACACTCTTGCATGCATGGGCCAAATCAAGGAAGTTCTGGAAAGCAAAAACTCTCCAATGGGAGGTTGATTTCCATATACTTCAATCTTGTCTTGAACAAGATCAGCTGCAAGAAAGGCAGCAAAATAAAGTTGATAGTACTCCAACATGTGAATTTGGAATCAAGCATGTCAAAGAGGGGAGCCATGTTATGACAGGGGCTACATTTCAGATTTCTATAGCACTGTCATTGTTGGGGAGCCTAGATCCTTATTGGGAGTCCCAACTTTTGATGGAATATTCCAAGGACCTCTACACATGTGAGGTTCTTGATGGGCAAGTGATATATGGGAGGTATAAAGTATTTGAGGGAGTCATTTATTCCCATGATCAGATCTATTTGGCTAGAGACTCCAAGCTCAAGGATAAAATACTTAATGCATCCTATCATATCTTGCTTTCAAAACCCACTGGTTTCATTAGAGCATATCACAATATCTTAGATGGATTCATGTGGGAAAACTTCAAAGAGGAGATGCACTCTCATATGAGGAAGTGCATGGATCATTTGTTGGTTGAGGAGGAACATAGCTCTTGGGAAGAGTTATCATTACCACCTCCTTATTCATTAGGTGTGAGAGGGAGCTCATCCATGATCTACCTTGCTGATTTAAACCAAGTGCATGATAAACATTGTATTGATGGACATCATGACATATTTATTATATACTTGCATTTTCTTAACACTCATGATTAGGGCTTTGCTCCAAGAGGGGGCACTTTTTCTTATGGGCTTCATAGGCCACTTTGGGTCATGAACAATGGTGATGTTGGTCAATACTTGGGAGATCTTAGAGAGATGGTGTACTCTTCATGGTGTGATTCATTAACACCAACCATCATAAACCTTCTCCGATCATGCAAGAAGGATGGGGCAGCAAACAAGTGTTGGGAAAAACACTTGTCATATCATATTCTATGGCAGTTAGGAGTAAAACTACGTTGGTTTCACATGAGGTACCATTGTAATTCTCCTTTATTGCATATGGCAGCTAGCATGACCTTGATTATGATCCCATATGGTGAATATGTTCTTATATTTGTTTGGAACATGGTTGGAGGAGAGACACATTGGTTGGATGTGTCCTTGGGGGAAGAAATCTCCCACAATTTTTTGTACTACATGTTTCAAAGAGAGCATGGGAAAGGATATGGCTACCATAATATATCGCTTGTTTCTTTATGAGGTAGGCCATATGATTGTTTGGAGTGCTTGGAACATACCTCTCATGAGAATTTGGGAGGAATTTCTCTATCAATTACCAAGCTAGGAGGTGATTCATTTCATTTGGATGATAGCATGGAGGTGGGAGTCCTTCATTAATGATGGAATTCCCCATGATTGTCATCACTTCTATCTTGAGGAGGCCATTTATCAGCAAGAAGGTTTCCATGTAGGTCTTCCATTCTTTCATGATGAGAGCCATTTGGTTGATCTACCAAAGGCCAACTTACACACTTGGGAGGAACCATTGAGAAACAGAATTGTTGCAGAATATTTGAAGCAATGGTGGAGACTATTTGATGTAGAGGCCCCAAGAGGAGGAGGGGAGATTTTGCAGCACCCTTGCAGTTTCTTGAGGACAAGAAAAATTTTGGAGGGGAATACTTTAATATTCCTAAATTAGCATGCAGCTAATAGGAATATTAATTTTATTTTAAAAATCTAGTTAGATGAATAAATGGGCAAGGAGGCTCATAAGTTGCTTAAGTAGGAATAAAATCCCTCATAATGTGAAAAGGGATCATGTAATAACCAAATCAAGCATCCACATGTGTGAAAAAGGTCTAAAATGTGTGGAAAAATTCAAGTTTGACCAAGTCAACAACATTTTAATATGAGAAGTGGATCCTAAATAAAGACAGCTCAATGTGAATGAAAAATAATCTAGCTAGTCAAAATGAAGACACCTTGAGTGTGAAAGGAGACAAGGCATGAAGATCCAATCAAATTTGATCCAGTAAAGATTGAAAAAATCAAGCAACGCTATAAATAGATGAGCAAGACTAATTGAGATAGCATAATTTTGGTGGAGGAGCCTTTGCATGGAAGCAACCTCATAATGGGGTGGGACCCTTGGTGAGGAAGCTCATCAACTATATAATGGAGGGGATGGAAACCATATGGGACATGATGGAAGATTATATTTTGATGTCGTCTGTTTATAATTCTTGCATTATTTGGCTGTTTAGCTAAGTTTTCTGCATTGTTTAGTGCAAGGGTTTTCTCATGTGGGGATTCCCTACTCTTTCTTGGAGATCTTGTTTAAGAAATCTGAGAAGAGCTTTATGAGCTACATTTTCCACTATCCGGTGTTATACCAAGAAGTTATCTTCAACAAAAATTCAATCCCTTCCAGAAACTACGTTATTTATTAAGGTGTTGCAGTGGGAGGGGTTAAAACCCCACTTTTATGAGCTAGTTTCCCAAGAGGAGGATCAGCCTTTTTCCTAGAAAGCTAGTATGAAAGTCTACACACATTTCTTTGCATGTTCAGCCATTTTTATGTAGAGCTTCAGCTATACAGCGTGATTCAACCATAGATCTGCAGTGGTTATTTCATGTACATCATTTCTGTCAAGTAACCCTTGCTGAGTCATCTTGGGTCTATGTAAAAGAGACTAGATCTCTGTTTTTGAGAATTATTTATTAATGTATGAGTATATATGTTTTTTCTCTATATTTCTAAGTATAACCCTCATTAGACTGCGCAGTCACTTTATGCAGTAATTTATGTGTTGCAGTAGTCTTGGGGTTTCATCATTTTTAAGTTGTTTTGAGCATGGGAGGCCTGTTTAACTAGGCAAAAGACATTTGTTTCTGATTTCCTTTCAGATGTGGTTGACATAATGTCAGATATAATGGATTCGTGGGCTACATTTTTATTTTCATGCTTATATTTCTGAAAAATGTGTTTTTCATGCATATATTTCTGATTTTCCCATTTTGGGATATTACATCCCTTTTCACATTATGAAAGATTTTATTCATATTTCTATTATGCATGGGCCTCCTTACCCATTTATTCATCTCCTATGTGAAAATAACAAAAATCAATATTCCAATTAGCTGCATGCTAATTTTGCAATATTACACCTGAGAACCATGCTTTGTTCCCTTGGAAATCTGGACTTCCACTTGCTTCTTTGTCTCCTTAGGCCCGACACCATTCTTCTCAGGTGCAGTGTCTATATTTAGGTCAATTGTCTCACCAGTTGTAGTCGACATGCTTTGTGCTCCCGTGGCCTTCTCAACTCTTTTCATACCGGTGTAGGGCTTGGTCGGCATCTTCAGAATAGAGGTAGATGCACATTCCATGGTGCACGACTCCAACCAAGCTTGCAGCCACTCTACAATGACGTGCAGTAAATCATCCTCAATGACGAGATACGAAAATTCATACCATATTCCTTCAATTGCGCCCTTCGCATGAATGTGAATGTTATGGAATGTGGATTTAAAATCCACAATCAACTTGTATTTCTCGTACAAAGTTGGAGACAACCTCGGTTTGGATTGAATCGCCTGAAATATTGAGGCATAAAATGAGACACGAAAGATTTTGTTTTCCATGATGCACGTGGGGACAGAGGAACTCCACAACATGGTGTAATGCGTGGCTTCACACATCTATGGCTCTATGTTAGGAAACCACATTTCCTCCAGGGTATTCCATCCAATCAAGGCTATCAATAGCAAGATCCAAGCGTAGCAGAAATTCTTGCCCTCCTCTTACGCCTCGCGCACATTCTCCAAAATTTCCTTGCACAAATATTGCACCCAATTATAGATGACTCCCTTGTCACACTGTCCTAGGGACATCCTTAGGCCTATACTTCCAAATCATCTTTCATGCCAAGATTTCATGCCAAGATGAGCATCCCAAATTGGACAATTGGGTTGTTAATTTCACTGATTAAAAATCCTTGGTTGTGGTGCAACACCTGGTAGGTCGCTTTGATTTTTTCCACCACCTTATTTTTTTGGGCTTTTCCTTCAAAATCATCCATGGGATTGGTGCCTTGATTAGGAAGGTGGGTGATCTAGTGGATCAGCGTGACATCGATAGGTATGCTCTCTCCTAGCCATAAAGCTTCATCATGCACTAGTGCAAGAAATTGTCGCACACATATATCATTTATCAGGTTGCGCCCGAAATGTGGAACTTGCAATAAATTCAAAAGCCATGCCTTGTGCAGGCCCAACACCCAATGTTTCAGTTCCATGCACACAAGTCCCCCCTCATAAGCTATGCAATCTAGATATTTCTCAAGTGCAAGCTCCATAAATTTGTCAGCATCGACGAGGTCCCAATCCCATCTTTAGTTGCAGCACTTTGGCAAACATATCACCTTCGAGTGGGGAATTCTATGGAATCAAAGGCATGTTAATAGATTCTTTTACATTGTCAATATCCTTCTAGACCTTGATGGATACCTTGCGCAGTGTGACATAGGTTGGAAACCACGATAATGGGGCCACTTCAACCATATCCTACTCCATGATGGTCTCACGTAGCTCTGCCATGGGTCTGTTATGGCGCTCAATCATAGTGGAGCATGGCTTTAGAGTCTTCTCTCTGAGGGTATTAGGGGTCTCGGAGGGCTGACCCTTCTTGGTTTTCGCAGGTGCATGTGTCTCAGCAATCGGCGTAGCGCGATCCCCTTCAGGGCACGTAGTTGTCATGCTAGGAGGGATAACGTAACTGAGACCCCTATGACGCAACTCTTCCTCAAATCCCTGATCTAGACCTATCATAGACAATGAATAGTTTTCAATAATTAGAGAGCTCAAGGTAGAAAATTCACACAGAAAGAAAAGGGAACTAATGCGACCGCATAGGTCATATTTATAGTTTTGGTGCATCTTCAATCATCCCTTATGAATTAATGTGCCTCGATAAATGACAAAATGCTTCCAAATATGGTAAAATATTCTTAGAAAAGGCAACCTAGATGCTCCCTTAAATGGTAATAAAAATTTATTTTCCATATTTACTGTTCCAACGACTAGATTTTGGCACCTCTGCGACCCAGTCAACCTCCCGGCATAGCTACCGTGTGTGCATCGCACATGTATGAACATCCAACATCCGTTCTATGTAGATCCAGTACTTTGGAAATATAGTCATTTGGTGCGCACACGGAGAGGTTCATCCCTTTATGGCTTCAATCAGCTTCCATTGACATACCCAAGAAGCTACTCGTTGCTCAGCGTGGCTAGGTGTGTTGCACCTCCATCAATGATCTCCTTAACAATATATGGCCCTACCCAATGCATCTTGAACTTACCTGGGTGGTGCGCAAACTTGTTTTCATACAACAAGACCAAATCATCTTCCTTAAAGACTTTTTGCCTGATGTGCCTATCATGCCATGCCTTTTCACGCGCCTTCTGAACTTGTTGATGGAAATTTTCAATAAAGTGATCTTATTCAAGTGCGACCAACTATGATAACCGTTCCTCCATAATATTTGCGTCTGACATATTTGTGAATTCTGCAATACATATAGTTGGAAAAATGTACTCCATCGACAACACAGATTCTTTCCCATACACCATCCTGAAGGGTGTCCTCCTAGTCAAATTTTACATGTGGTTCAATATGCCCAGAGAAAAACGGGTACATGCTCATCCTAATCGATTTGGATAGAATTGTAAATCTTAGGAAGCGTAGTCTCCAATATCTTGTTGAAAGATTCCACCGCACCATTCACTTGTGGGTGATAGGGAGTGCTCTTTTGATGATGAATACAGAATTCGTCTATCAATGCTTCAGTGGTTTCATTCACAAAATGCATACCTTGATCACTTATCAGGATCTTAGGGCATCCAAAGAGAGTCACAATATTATCAAAGATGAAGTGCGGAATTGTATCCGCAATACAATCCTTCACTGGCTTAGCTTCAACCCATCTAATTACATAGTCAGTCGCAATGATTATGTAACAAGCACCACTCTTCTTGAATGGAGGGTTAATAGGTCCAACAAAGTCAAAAACCCATTTCTCAAATGCTTTCAGCGCCACTTGTGGATGCAGGGGCATCTCATCTTTGCACAATGGCTTCTCGGTCCTCTGGCATACATCGCATACGTGACTTTTAACACTAGAAAATCGTACAGCAGAAGAAGACATTATATAATGTCAAGTAGAAGGATTTATATGGCTGGAAGACATTACAAAATCTGGAAAGTATTTAAAAATCTCTAAGTTCTGAGGAAAAATCAAATTTGAACTATTCCTAAATGCTTTTGCACGCATTATCCTTCGTGAAGAGCGCCTTTGCATGCCTTATGATCAGAAATGCACGCAATGCTGAGAATGGAAAAATGTCGCTTTCTGGCACCACACAAAGCAAAGGACAAGTGAATGCTCACTTGAAGCCACCTAAGGACAGCCACCAACACCTCCTTAGACACCAAGTGAGCACACAATGGAATATTTGGAGCACACAAAGTAATCATACCCCTCTCTTGGGTTACCATCCACAATGTACCAAGAGAGGGAAGGAGGATTTGAAATCTCCTATATAAGGCCACCATGAGATGAATAATGGGTGAACACATTTTTATGCTAGCAATAATTTCCAAAGAAATACCAGAAGTGTGTGATCTGGAGCTGAAGATAGAGGGGACTCACTTGTTGGCCATCCAAGAAGTTCAGTCTCACATAGTAGAGAGAGAGGGAGACTGCACCAAGGCAAGATTGGGATAAAAACATCCTTGCATCGGGAATTATAACCCATGTTCTACGGGCCCTTTGGAAAGAGGGTAAATTTTCATTCTTATTACTACCAGCGCTCAATAAGAGGGGCCTAGAGCCACCGTTCTTATTATTGTTGTCATTTGACTCATTTCAAAGCTCATGTTTATTTGTTTTAGATTTAGTTTATATATGCATGCTATTTCTCTATCTAGGATGCTAATGATTTGATCTGGATTTATGCAGGAACGCAAAAGAATAAACATATAACCATAAATACAGAGATTCAGCGGAAACAAAACTTCATTTCATTAATATCAAAGAACTGAAATTTGATTACAGACAGAATGGAAATAAAACTAGCTAGGGCACTGGTAGCTATCTCTGAGAAGAGATGTGGCGGCTACGTGCCTCTGAACTGAGTTACAATGAGGCTCTAGGGCCTATTTATTGTTGAGAAACAATGGAGAAATCTAAACATCCAAAAACCTAACCCTAGGAGATGAAGCGCCAAAACTATGGGCCCCATTTGGGTAAATTGGTGTTCAACTTCCCAAGGACGTAACTTTGGCATATTATCTCCGTTTGACGCACAGGGTACATCATTAGAAATATATATCCGAGGACTACAAATTTCACCATGAATATCCATTCCAGAATGGAATGATATTATCTAGAAGCGCGATGGCCAAAAAACATCGTTTAGGGCCTCAAAACAGCTCCGGAAGTTCAGGACCCGAAAAACTGCTAAAAATAGTAAGTTGTGCTGAAACTGAAAAACTGAAAGAGGCAATGGTGGGGCCCCAAGTGGAATAGGCGGGTGGCCACCAATATCCACCTGGATCATGATTCTAGCTTATTCCACTAACTTTCTTGAATCCACTTATTTTTATGCCTATTACCAATAACTTAGGAGGGTAGACCACACCCCTTAAGTTGGTGTGATTTCGTACATGCGTGCACCAAACACATCCCAACAGGATTGGAAACTCCACTAACGCTTATTACCGAGTTTATGTGGTTGTTCCTTTTTTGCAAAGACCTTTGTCCGTGTTGTGGAGTGGAGTTGAATTTCCCCTTATTTCTCTTGCAGTCCCTATTTCATCCCAAGTGACAGACTGAAGCAGAACAACTCAAAAAATAATAATTGTAGGACTTTGCGTGCTTTTTACTCCCAAAGATGTGCCCAGGGCATGCATTCAGAGTTGACCCGCGCATAGACATCGCGCCTGTTTCAGCCTTTTGCACCCAAAATACAAAATGAGAAATTTCTCCCATGTTTCTATCTTTTCCTGCTTGTAAAGTGCTTGTCAGCCCCTAATACACCTGCCAGCACTAGTTGTGGTACCCCGCAACTTGTTAAAGCTCACTCTTAGCTGCTTTTTGTAGGATTAGTGTCAGTTTTAATTCAAGTTGATTTTTGAAAAGTTCACACATAGTTTAAGTAGGGGGGAAAATAACTTGCATTCTAAAAAAAATTATGTTTTGCAAATTTTGGTACTTACACACCTAGATAATTAGCCAAAGTAAGTGGCCCATGACCACGCATGCATAGCTAGTTTCTTTTTTCTAGTGTAAAAGTTATTAGTTTAATTCAATTTTTTCACTTGGATTTTCGGGACTAGGATTGAATTTTTTATAGAAGAGAAAGTAATATATGCTACCTTTGCACCCTCT
The DNA here is from genome assembly GCA_034641835.2 of Pinus albicaulis. NCBI lineage: Eukaryota > Viridiplantae > Streptophyta > Pinopsida > Pinales > Pinaceae > Pinus > Pinus albicaulis. The sequence continues at coordinate 87,816 of JAXQQM020086032.1, forward strand.
GGTGATCCTAGGTAAGCATATGAATGCTCCCTATTCACAATTCGCCATATCCTTATAATTGATCACATTATTTAGCTAGGAAAAATAGAAATCAACCCATAATCCGCATATGCTTTTCTTTTGAGCAAGGAACAATACAACATAGTTTAATAGGGGATACTGAAAAGGATCATCACATATCCAAACGTTCAAACTATGTGCTTTTCCACTTTGTGCTCACACACATTCACTCACTAAGCGAAGCAAAGACACCTAGAACTAAATTAACCAAACTCACTAAATTCTCCCCACAGGGGCCAAAAAATAATTTATAGCTTAAGTTAGGATCAAGGGGGTAGGCATCCAATAAGATGCCTTGATCATACATCATCTTGAAACATATAATTTTTCTATTTAAGGAGCTTCAAATCCACCTATCATCCCATGGAAAAGAAAACCCGAACACGACAGAGACCCATTTCAGAGGGGGTTAGGCTTAGGCGTAGTGTGTGGGGTATCAGTTGGGGCTATCTGAATCGGCTGATACTCGGTACTATTAGTTGAATTAACAAGAAGCCCAAGACTCAAACGCTCACATGGGATGGTGGTTCTTAGTGGCCAAAAACTAGGGCATCCTTTCCCTATAGGTGACGGCACAAGCAAGTGCCATATCCTCTAACCTTATCTTGGTGGATTTTCTTCGGCTAACTGGGGGCATTGTTAGCTCTTACGGGATGTTGTGCCAGCACTCACAAGATATCTTCTCAAGGCCCAGTTAAATTTGAGTGTGTGAAGAAGAATAATTCTTCTAGGATTTTGAGTATCATACGTAAACAAACAAAAACCACTTTTTTGATTTCTTGATCACATAGATTAATTTAAAGGGAAATTTATTTTATTTTTCGCTTTATTTTATGTATGTGACAAGAAGTTTTCTTTGATCATAGACTCTATCCTCTCAAATTTTTCCAAAACCAGACCTAGTTAACACCAGGACAGACCCAACGAGACCTCGTTGATCTAGGCATCTTTTGGACCTCCCCCCATTACCGGGAGGGGTTCCAAGTCTTTCATCGTTTAGGCATCAAAGATGGAATTCTACCACCATTATTGGTTCATTCTTTATTGGGGCATCCTTAGTTGGGAACCCTAGTCAATATCCCAACACCACACCACAAACCAACCCTCCCACAACCCCTAAAGGGTAGAGGAGTGTGTCCCATTCAAGAAACCAGATGAATACACAGCAGGGTACGTCACAGAAAAACCCTCTTCCTAACTAGAATTTTGTGTTTTTTCAAAATGCAATGACGTCAACCTCCCAATCGCCTTTCTTAGCTTCGTTGAATCTACCCAATTTAACCAAACTAATGAATGACCCCATCACACACAACCCTACATGGCCTCCCATGCCCACAAAGCTCCCTTTGTATATATCAAAGTTCGAAGGAAAGCAAGCGAAAGACCCAGGTAATCATGTCATGACCTTCTACCTATGGTTCTCATCGAACAGTATCAGTGATGACACTATTCTATTGAGACTATTTCAACACACTCTGACTGGAGTAGTCATGAAGTGGTACGTGGAGCAACCCTCAGCTTCACATGGGACCTTTTGCGCCCTCACCACCACATTCCTAACATATTTTCAGTTACCCATTCACCATGATTCCATAATGGAATTAATGACTCATTTTAGATAGACCCCTGTTGTCCATATCTCGGACCATCTCCACGAATGGAGGTGTCGTCGTAGTTTATGTAAAGCTAAACTCAACGACCGATTCCTCTTATATTTTTTCTTGAAAACACTTATGGCATAGATTTTAACGGATGTGGTGCAGCAAAGGCCCACATCTAAAGAGGACACCATCAACAAAGCCCAGTAGCTTGAGCTGATTTATACACAGTCAGGATACATTTATAACATCCTACCTAACGCTCCATGCCTGCAGACTTATCAATAATTTCCAGGTGCGTCGAACTTTGTAAACGAACTAATTGGGCCATTGACCCTAGGTTACCTAGGCAACAACATTCAAAACCTCGGTTACACATACAGTTCTACCCAGAACGTACCTCAACCCAGTTTTTAAAGTCATCATATGCCTCAGCAAAATTTGACCAATAGGGCGCCAATGTATCTCCAGGGAGGAACTTATCCTCCGGCTCAAGGGACTTAGTACGCAGAAAGAAAAAATGATGGAAGAACTCCCCTTAAACAGCTAGGTGCAAACCAGGGACCGTGTTATGCGCAGTCCCCAGCACAAGACCCGCCTATGTAGACCAAGGAACATGTCAACTTTGTACAGCCGTCCCAAAACCAACCACACCAATACAACTAGGAGAACTACCCTCTTAACATGGTGAAGAAAAAATAAAAAAACAAGCCAAAAGGGAACCCTAGACAAGGGGGAAACAACCATCAATTCTCACTGCGATCCCAGGCTAGAGGCAACTCCAATCAGAATCAAAGCCGGGAGCCGAGAAATTCCCAATGACAAAGAAAAAGGCCACCTCTTCGAACAAACCATTCTTGTTTGATATGTGGTGATTACAGCCAATATAATCACCACTATCTTGATCTCCCTGAGCTGAAGAAGCTATAGAGTGACCAAGGACAAGGAGGATCTTCCTAGCACCCACCTGTGATGCAAGAACCTTTCCCTCATCAAGGGATGGTAAGCACTCAGTAGAAAAATACAGATGACTACGGGAAAAGAAGCGATGAAATCTACATGACTGGCGAAGAGATGTTTTTCCAAACATGGAATCGCAATTACGACACCCCACTAGACACCAATACATCAGGGGCAAGTACCGGTGCACCGACTGCGGCTTTGACCATTTCAAAGACGCCTATAGAACCATTTCCAAAAAGGGACATAATAGCCAAGTACGAAACTACTCCAAAGTGGCCCAGAATTATAGTATCGTGGACGATTTAGCATAATATCCTACTGCTATGTCAGCTTTGGAATTATTGCAGTCATACCCAAAACAATGGAAATCCCTACTTTCTGTGTTAGGTGCTATTGACCCCGCCGATATGCGCCTAATGGCTTTTGACTTAGACAAAGCCACCCATAGGCTTCCTTCCATGGTTGCCTTCCAAATACCAATGTTGGTCCAGAATATCACAATTCACCAATGTGTCATGGACGAGGGTGCATCCATGTGCATCATGTCCAAAAATGTTTGGCAGAAGTTAGGGTCTCCCAAACTAAAACCCTCAGTCAGTATTCTTAGAGCATACGACAGTCATCCATCAACCCCCATCGGTCTCTACCAAAATGTCCTGGTATATTTAGCTGGAAATATGTTCCACATAGACATTGAAGTCTTGGATGCTCACTTGGACTACAATATATTCCTTGGGCGGAGTTACATGTATGCCATGTCTACCATAGCTTCCTCTGTCTTCTTCATCATGATGTTCCCCCACAAGGACCGCATCATTACTGTAGACCAATTGACACATAGCGAGAAGCGGCCCCTAATGAACATAGATGTAATTATACCCTATGTAGATACATCCTCGGATGCTCTCTCATGGTACCAATAATATGGCCCCAGAAAATTCAAACTATCGTCTGTTCTAGGGTCATTCCTAGGAGATCCTCCCATAATCCCTGAGTCATCGCTCGATGTCACAGGGGCTCCAGTGTGCATGATGTCCACATCAAGTGCCGAAGCTAGCAAGTACATGGACAAAAGGAGTAATGGCACCGATTCATCGGCCACGGCAGGCTCTCTAGCCTTCACCACCTCCCAAACCCCCTTCCTCTACCCCCTAGCTGGTTTCGTCTCCTAGCAGGTTTTGGCAATACTGGTATTACCAAACATATCTTTTTCAATCCCATTTTTGTACCTTGTTCCCCCTGCAAGAATAGGATCCACCCACGTCACTGCCACAATATTAAAGCCCCTCGGTCCCGAGGAGGCCCCACTCATCCTCGAAATGGCCGAAATCACCCTTGCAAGGGAAATTCCCATTGCAAAACTGGTGATCACGGCTAAGAAAAATAAGAAGAGAGGAAAGAAGATGGTGAACCCTGCCATACAATGGGAATCTCCATTTTGCGCCATATGAAATGTAATAGGACACCCTACCCATATCTGTCCAGATCTGGATGAATTAAAACCACTCCTTGGCTCTGAGATAGACATCACGACACCGCATTCTCATAAAAAGGAACCTACCACCAAAGGTAAAGGTAAAAAATTGCGTACCAATCATGCATGCACTCTCTGCAGCAACTATGGGCACTATACCCACCATTTCCCAGAGATCTCGTGATATAGGGATGCCCTACACACCATCGAGAGGTCCTATCAAGCGGATCCCTCCACCTGGGCATCCAGAAATGAACCTCATACCATCTTGTACTTACAAGAGGAACAACAAAGGGCACAAGAAAGACCCCCAGTCATGCTCGTTATACGTTTCACGCTATACGATGAACTTGTTCACTTTCTCGAAGAGTGCACAGTTCTGGAACTCATCCACAAATGGTATCCTATAGAAATGGTTTACTACGTTGGATTTCAAGCAATGCAATTCACAATGGTTCGTTATGCGCCGATAATCACCTTTTGAAGAATTGTCACTATATCCATCGATTCCGGCTAGCCCTCGCTAGCTTACACTCCACCATAGTCTGCCTCTCCTAAGAAGATGACATGGATGTAGAATCCATGGACAGCTCCACAACCCAAGAAGATGTGACGAGCATATCCATCATATTCTTTTCAGTTGAAAAGTGACCAATCAAGGAACCCCTAGTTACTAGAAATCTCTCTCTACAGAGAAGACCAGCGTGCACGTTATGCAAAACACCCAATCATGCAGTCGACACTTGTCCTGATTTAGCAGCATTACGATGTTGGTTCCCCGCCAAACCTCAAATTGAGCACAACGAAACCCCCATATCAAGGATATTGTGCCTAATATGTCAAGTAAATCATTACAAGTGAAACTACACTTATGCCTCACAACTTCATCCTACCATCAATATTATTCATACCATAGAAAAGAGGGAGGATGACCTTCGTAAGTGGTATAGAAGATACACCATCGGGTCAACAACCCCACCCCCACAAGGGCTTGGGGGGGAAACCAGGATGACACACTAACCACACATCACCCAAGCTAAGTTGAGGATGACGTGCAGACTATGCGACCTAAATGGTCACCGATTCAACCAGTGCATAGAACTAAAGCCCCTTGCCAATAGTATTTTCATAATCTCTTCTCTTCCTCAAAAAATTCTCTCTAAACAAGAGAATATCACACACACCTATTGTCGGATTTGTTCACACTTTCACCATACGATTAAATGTGTACATCTCCCAAAGCTAAGAGAGGCAAGAGCAACATTGAGTCTACACTCCCCAAAAGGGTTAGACACACCTAATCCAACAACATGGAAATGGAAGCAGAACAAAACCTCTTCTATGACGGATCCTTTCCAAGCATCCACATCCAGGATGTCGAGTAGCGTTGATTCCCAAACAATCTACTCCGTTGGCACGGTGATACCATGCACTATTTGCACTAGCCATAATCACACACCAGAGCTATGCCCACTAATGGAAACATTCAGGCACCTCTGCAGCAGGCACAATTTCCACCTACTAAAAATTGACCATCCTAGCAGGGAACCCAACCTTGTGCTCACGCGGAATCCCATTACGGAGATTCTTTCCCCACCAAACATCGATGACACGATCCACCATATACGATTGCTATCATCACATATTGGAATAGGATTGTAGCTGCCCCCACATCCCAGGATTTCCACCCGATCCTTGTCACAAAAAGTCAAGGTACCTTGTGCTTCCTTGTTGATTTCCGCAAAAGCCCAAATTTTCACGCCGCCATCGAACTCCTTGATGATACCCAACCTCTAGAATAATGCCTAGTACAACTAGAACTTTTCAATCAAATTCAACGACAGTCACTGCAACACAACGAGGCCCATAAGAAAATGGTAAAAGCATCATTTGACTGCCACATCAACCATCGCTCATTTATCGAGGGAGAACTAGTCCTCCACTATGATTTCGCAAAACAATCCCTAGGGCCAGGAAAGTTCGAAACCTTGTGGAAAGGACCATACATCATCAAACATTTCCTTTGACAAGGGACATACATCTTGATGGAACCAGACAAGACATGCCTCAGCAACCTTGTTAATGGCCTTTACCTCAAGAAATTCTGCCCATAAGGGCCAAAATGGCCCTTCCCTAGAGTGAACGTACACAACCCCAACACTGAATTTTTTTTACCAAAATTCTTATTTAAAAGCACTCAAAGTGCCATCATGGATCACCAACCTGAACCCTATTTCAAATTTGCAGATGAAGCATCACGTTGGTCTCAAAGTTTAGCTGCCGTCGCGTGGGTCATTTACCACCCTGACCGATCACCACTCGGCTCAAACGGTGTGTGCATCGGTTCAGCAACAAAAAATTAGGCAGAATATGATGTCGTCATCGGACTTATGTACAATTCCCTCTAGCAGGGCATACACCATATGCATGTATACCTCGATTCCCAGTGTCGCAGTTAAACCAAACTTTTGAGACAAGAGAAACACATTTGTTTAGAAAATACTTGAGTGCAAAAAGGTTAAGTACACAATTTGACTATATTACATTTACACATGTACCAAGGCGTCAAAACCAAAAAGCTAATCGCATAGCTAACAATAACCTAAACTGGAATGCATCTCGAATAAACCATCATACATAAAAACCAAAAATATAGATATCCATCAGCATAACATCATATATAAACCAAAACAGGTGACACAACATGTAGAGCCACAAAAAATATCTCTCATATATATGTATATATATATATATGTCTATATATATATATATGTGTGTGTGTGTGTGTCACAATGTATATGCTTGAGTACAAAAAATAGTGTCGTTGTCCCAACGGCCAGCCCAAACATACAAAAGTCATCAAAAATAAGGGAAGCATCCCCATAATGGGTGATTTCCCTGTGTACAATTATACTCTAGGGTGGTGCCCCCTCAGGAGGGGCACCTGGACCCACCACTGCTCCCGATGCCACCGAGATAGCCACCTGACGTAGAACGAGCCAATAGTCCCTCTTGCGGACCATCACGGTCTCCAGCAAGACCTCCTTGAGGTCATCCATAAATCCTCGAGCAAGCACCCCCTAGGTCAAGTGGTCCACTCAACCCCAAGCATCCTCGAGAGCTAACACTCGAGTAGTCAACTCCTCGTTATGAGCCTCCGCCGTATCCGCACGTGCTACCACTACATCAGCACGAGCTTGCTCAGCTGCAGCCTTTGCAGTGGTTGAGATGCTTCCCTATCCTGAAGGGCCAACACCACCACCAGGTCCCCCAATAGCACCTCCTCCCCGACCACCCCCTGGTCATCGTAGAGGATCATGGCCAACCAACCGAGCCACGGGGCGACCCACCTCGCCATCATCTACAAGAGTAACCAAAATGATGTCCGAGTCACTAGAAAAATACATAAGTACATATATACTCAAATAAATTCAGAAAACATACACAACATACTTGTGGGCCCCCAAGCATAACCAAAAGGGAGACCCATGTTTGGATCCCCCCGGAATTCCATCCCTGCATATGGGAATGGCAAGAACATCTATGGTTTGGCCTCGAACTAGGCCTTTTTTATGGCATTCCAATAACACCCCACCATGCCACCACCGCCTCGTGGCATCATCGCAGCCCACCTCCTCATACGAGGCTCTCGTGGCCCCCCAGGAGGCACCGCCACTACTAGCCTTAGCAAAAATACCCTCTCGTACATAATGTTGCACAAGATTTTGGCGTACGCAAACAACTTCAATCCATTATGGACCTTGTTGAGCTGCGCTAGCATCCCGTCATAACAAAAGCCGACAAAGTCATAAAAATGGTCGAACCTCAACTGGCGCAATACTCCAACCTACGAGCCTGATTCTTGATACAGAACTGATGACCCGGCAAGTCATACAATCACTGCTAGAGCACATCGCTCTTCCAAATCTGTCACGGATGCAATGTGTATGCACCCCTCTGTAAGAAGCGCCCCACCAAAGTGGCATCTCCAAAACCTCTCCAAATCCACCTTCCCGGAAGGGAGTGGACATCTCAATGCCTCACCATGAGGCAGTAACCAGGTCACAAAATACACATCCATCTCAAGACGGATGACCAGGTTCGTCCCCCCGCAACACGAACATGTTGCACCTCCTGCGCCACTTTCGGATCAAGTACCCTAGCAATCGGTCCTGCGACCAAAGAAGCTCGTTCTCCGTGAACTTCAGGAGCCCCCATTGCGCAAGCTGAAAACACGCCTCAGCATCAATAGCCAATGTAGTTCATAGCTCGGTCCAATCTCGCTCCCTCCACAATAAACTATCATCAAAATAGGTACCCATCAGTACAGAAAAAACACAAAAATAGGCAAAAAACCAAAATATTTTTTTGCCTCAGCTTTGCGTGCCTATCCCTCATATAGGTGCGCTTAAGGTGCGCCAAAGAGGGGGAATAGAGCGTGTTAGTGCGCTTATCCCCTGAAAATGCGCACAAAGAGGGTGAACCTTTTCCCTAATCACCCACGCAATCTAGGGCAAAAAGAACCCAGAATACGTACAAAGCCAGTCTGTATGGACCCTGGCATCATCAAACTGAAAAAATTAAAGTGCAGGATGTCATGAAGGTTACCTAGGCATGAAATCGCTAATCCATAGTGCTCAGCTGACCGTAACGGCAAGAAATGCTACGCAGAATCCTCTAACCTCTCAAAAAATCAGCAAGTACAAATTAATTGAATTAGGACCATATTCACATATATATCGCCCTTTTCAAAAACTTGGGAGGACCGTAATGAGAGATCAGAAGATACGTTCTCAGAAATGTAAGCTTCATCACGAGCAGCACTCCATGATTAACAGAGGCGATACCACACAATCGCAATCCCAAAAAATTAAATTTTTAGTGTTGACAGGTATGCCCTCTCTCATCTCCTTTTTTAAAGCTCATGAATCTCAATAATATTTGATAAAGAAGATGCTTTCACTTGAGGTATTTGTTTTTGCAGTAAAATCTCACAAACCATCCACAACACCATCTATTAAAAGTTCGAGAGCAAGTATCATTCTACCCCCAACATGATAGAGTCCAAATCAACTATGCATATCCTGACATCATTTCTCCATCATAAATAAACCATAGGGTCCTCATATCCGACCATGTTTATCATCACCTCACCCTGCACATGATAAACATCCTCGTTGGTCGATAGAGCCTCCCCTCCATGGTGCTCGTCACCCACAGTAGACCATATATCATAGAAAAAGTGACGCTATGGCCATACCACTTTCGTCCGGGAAGCACCTCATGCCCAACCATTCACCATGCATAAGTTCAAGTTTACCATACAAGCTGAAAACCCCTTCCTAGATGATCAGGTTGTACAAGAAGATCAAAAGTGCACTACGGCTTCTCACATTTGGCCCACCATACCTCCACCAGCATAATCCCATCTGCAATACTTTTCATCCGCTTCATCGACCCCGCACATGATACCAACCAATGGGATCCCCACCCTTAGCAAAACGCCTTCCTCACAACATCAGTGAGTGAACACTTTGAAGTTTTGGTGTACCTGTCTCTATGTTTTGTACAAACCAAACCCCATAATTTTATTCTTTTGGTAAGTGTACAAAGACCCCGAATGGTGCACTATGTCCTTCACCCTCCCATCCAACTTTTTCTCCCATGGTAGCAGTCCCTGAACACCCTTGGTCGAAGTATTACACCCCCATGTACAAGCCACCATGACATTCATATCCAGTTTATACCTGCCCTAGAAGTCCTACTGACTCCAAGGATTTCCCCATCAGAAATAACTATGACTTCCACCAAGCTACTTAGTATACTCCAACCTTGGGCCACTAAATCCCCATCATTATTTTTTAGTCACCCCTCGCCTACATGCCTATGTTAAAACCATCACATCCAGGTCCCCAACCCCTCATGTCAGTGACCCCTCGGTCAGTTGAGGCTTCCTTTTTTTCAACTTCGACACCTATTCTCCAAAAAGGAAGTGGTACCTTGGATTACCCCTCTCCATAACAAGGGCATCCTTGGGTGGCAATATGTGAGACATCATTGCCCATAGATGTCATCGATCATCCTGACATTCGACTACAAAAAAAGCTTTCATGTTAAGATGGTATCATACCTTACAACCATTTCACTTTGATCAAATTCGTCAAAGACCCATGCCTCCATCAGCGTATCTTTCAGTAATGCTTACATAGGAAGGTCTCAGCCAGCACCTATGCGTACAATGTGCAGCTATATGCCATACCGATTTTACGCATATGGGTACCATATTCCACCCATTTTCAAAGAAAAAATGCCCCTGAGGGCATCATCAGTCGTCATTAGCAACCACCATATCACTACCACATCAGTGATACAGACAGAACATATATCTGTCAAAATAGATTTGTTTAACTAGCCATAAAATCACGAGCATGGGACATGCCCGCCTCGTAGAAAATTTTTATATGCATTTTATTATATTTGCTTACAGGGGTCCTTTAGGACATGGTCATTCTTGGAATCGGCATAGGGTGTTTTAGATTATAATATTCACAGAGGTCTCTCTCTCTCTCTATGCACGATATACATAAAAGAAACTACAATGTATTTCAGCTATAGAGTTCTTCCTAGACCTCACACATTAGGGGGCAACTGCACTAGAAAATCGTACAGCAAAAGATGACATTATCTAATGTAAAGCAGAAAGATTTATAGGGCTGCAAGACATTGCAGAATCTGGAAAGTATTTAAAAATCTCTAAGGTCTGAGGAAAAGTAAAATTTTAACTAGTTCTAAATGCTTTTGCATGCATTATCCTTCGTGAAGAGCGCCTTTTCACGCCTTATGGCCGAAAATGCGTGAAATCCTAAGAATGCAAAAAATTCACTTTCCTAAACCACACAAAGAAAACGAAAACTGATTCCTCACTTGAATCTTCCTAAGGACAACCACCAAAGCCTCCTTAGACACAAAATGAGCGCACAATGGAATATTTGGAGCACACAAAGGAATCATACCCCTCTCTTGGGTCACCATCTACAATCACTAGAAAATTTGGCCCAATTTTCGACGGCAACTTCGTCGCTATTCCGACACATAGTCGTCGCAAGACCAACAGTTAGAGGACGGAAAAAACGCGGTTCCTCATAACGTCGCAATTATGATGCCTTGACAAAGTGTTGCAATACCGACATCTTTTCCGTCGCTTCCAAACAAGCGTCGTTCTTCCGACGTTTACCAAATCGTTGCTCTTCCAACGTTTGTAAAGTGTCGCAATTCCGACGAAATGTGGTCTGACGTTTTGAACGTCGCTCTTCCGTTGTCTTTATACTATCGCTCTTCTGACGTTTCCAAACTGTCTCAATTCTAATGCCATACAAAAATTTCGACGCATTGCAAAAGTGTCGCAAGACCGATGCTTTCCAGAAGTGTCGCAATACCGACGCCAGGAAGAATTGTCTCAATTCCAATGAAATGTGGTCCGATGTTTTGAATTTCGTTCTTTCGACGTCTTTATACTGTCACTCTTCCGACATTTCTAGACTGTCGCAATTCCAACATTGTAGAAAATTGTCGCAAGACCGACACTTTCTAGAAGCGTCGCAATACTGATGCTTTCCAAATGCGTCGCAATACCGACGCCAGGAAGAACTGTCGCAATATCGATGGATGTCACAAGACCGAAGAAAATGGACTCCGACGCTTATAAGACGTCGGAAGAGCGACACTTACGAAGCGTCGGTATACCGAAGGTGGGTTCAATTTAAAAAAAAAAAAATGAAACTTTAAAACAGGACAGTAAATCTCCAATATTTGTTATGAATTGTGGGCGTTCCAATTGTTATGAACATAATTCGACCCTGAAATATTAATCCCTCCTTTGAACCTTAGTTAGGACAACAATAGTCAACGTATATACGTGTGGGGCCTAGCGCTAGCGGCCTTCCCACATCCAATGGTGGATAATACATCGCTCTGGCCTTGACGATCCAACGATCCAACTAGATATCGGGTGAGTTATTTGCACAATCGTTAACTCGCGATGAGAGTGGGTTTTCAAAACCGCTCAAGGCCACGTGTTGGCCTATGACATTTATCGCGTCCAAATGGGGAATACCGCTTACCGTACAAAGGCGGTGCGATATGCCAGAAACCCGTCTTTACTGTGCGGTCCTCAAGGTTCTGACTACTCTTACTCCAGGTTTTGTCCGCTTACCAATGCCTTACTGCCATTGAACTCTGCCTCTTTGTTCATCCTTCGTGTGGCCATACCAAACAAACTCGGGCACGACCATTTCGAGGAGACACGACGCATTACATATGCCACAGTTTATGTCTTATGGTTCCAACAAGGTTAGTATCGACTCTGCAAATCGATACACCGGTCCTTGATTCATTCAATCGCCTACACATTCACAACTCTCATTACGAGGTTTTACCTAGCTCACTGAGGTTCGAGCACAGCATCTCCTTGCTCTACCATAGGCGCACGGGAATGTCATTAACCTAATTCACCCTCTGTTCACACAACTGATTATAGAGAAATTCCCCAACTGTTTGACATAGTTATCTGTGGAATTCACCAATGCTCATAAGTCCTGAGTCATTAGCTCATGTTCCACAGAGAACTCAACCAATCTATATGCACATAACCTCATCACAGGGTTTCTTAATTACCACAAGATTTCAATTATCTTTCACCAGGATGCGTACATATATTCACACATAGAAAACTTACTCAATCAACGCACATATAATACTAACTGATTCCTTATATAAATGAAATTTCTTACAGTCTCCTAGTCCTTGGCCAAATCTTCGATACAATGGCCTCCTCTTCCCTATGCAACTCTATGCAGTTCTCTTTGCAAGTCTTCTGTGCAGGTCTATCGACTTTGTCACGAAGGTTTATTTTTATATCAATTACAAGGAATCGATTCGAATTTCTCGATGACTCACAAACTCTTCAAATTCCTAACTCTGAGACTAACGCTCTGACATATAGAGACGGACTCCTAGAATTAGCTTAACTTCTGAAACTGAATATCTCTTCAGGTGCCCATTAATCATTCGAGTAGTTATATTTTCTCTACGAATTAACTAAATTAGCTCAAATATGGATAATTTCATAGGGAAATAAAACATGAGACCCCCCCCCCCCACCCCCGTTACATTTATTTATGTAAAAAGTTGTCACCAGGCCCTAATGCCCACATCTAATATAGTGAGGGCTAAATTTTAAACTTCATGCATATAATATCTTGAAGCATTTCATGGTTCTTATACCATGTCACTCAAATTAACAGTAGATTAAAGATGACAGATGTTTTCAGCGTAACAAGAGCCATTTCAGGTTTCATTGGAAACATTATTTAGAAAACACAGTTTGTGCAATCAATATTCATACCGAAGTAGCATATATTTAGTTTCACAATGACCTAATGTCATCATGTACTCAACAAGTCAATTTTTGTAGTGTCATACAACCTCAAGCCTCAAACATCTTTACAAGTGAGCATTTCAGGTCTGATTTAGAACAAAACTGTTAGAGATTTTACTGAAATCAAGTTACATTCTAATGCTCATTTAATATAGAGATTAAGATTATGAATCTATGATGTTACTATTATTGCCAGTATTTTTATTGTAATTGTGCCATACCCAACTCCACTAATAGTAACAACAATGTTGAATCCTGATCAGTCTCCATCCATGGGATTTTTATGGCCCTTAGATGTGAGATTCACATGCCAAATTGAATCATTTCATAGAATGACTCCACTACATATTACTGCCTTTCAACTATGGCTGAGTATCAATTTTACCAATTTGGCCAGCACTTGAATATAATCCTAATTACATCAAATTTCAAAATTTGAGTCTAACCCTAAATGCATAAAATTCCATAAAACCCACTTACGCAACATAGTCTAGGAGGGGTTAACATGCCTATGAAGTATTTAAACATTGTTGAGGGCTAAGAATAGTTGGACTTTGCTAACTAACCAAACTCACTTTTGACCACTTATAGTAACTTTACTTTGTAGGTAACTCATAAAAAGCAATTGGTCCAGTAAAAATAGAGATGATTACAGTGTTTCATTCCCTTTTTTTTGTCAATTGAAAACTTTCAGAGAAAGAATAAATCTCTTTGAAGCATGAAACTAATTATTAATATTTATTTGCCTAACTCGACTAATATACTTCACAATAATATGTAGTTCTGTAAGCCTCTAATGGTGACACACTAAATCAAGTAATTCCCTCATCCCTTAAAAGACACACTCTAAATATAACTAGAAATTTTAAATAGTTAGACAAAGAAAAATTACGAAGATGAGATACGCATGGGCAAAGCACTGTACATTTCACAGCAAGCGGATGGATAAAACTTAAAAACAATTATGGAATTTGACAGAAAATTGTCGTATGCATACAAAATTAAAGAATCATTGGCATACTACAATTTTTACAAATTTAAGGACAAGCAGAGTGAGTCTCCGGGCAACATAGTTTCATGTGGAGACCCTAGATCATTGTACCCACAATATCTAGTGACTTATAAAATGATTTCCAAAACAATGCCTTTGCTATGCATGTAAGAACACCACCTGTATAATGAGGGAGTTGTAATATTTTCTGAGAAGCATATTTATACAGAGTGGTCCAAGATTGTGTATTTATGGAAGATACAACTAATTTTGGCATGAAACATGTATCCAAGATTTCAATGTGCCTTATTTCAAAGCCCATTGATGATTTACTATGAAACCTAAACTTTCAAAAAAAACACATTGAAATCACAGGATCTCCATCACGAATATCATAAATATTAACTGTCTTTTGGGCACTGGCAGTAGATACCATAAGAGGCCCACATGGCTTGTACCACCAATGTTGATTCTCTAGCACAACATTTGCAAAGCCAAAATTTCTCCCCGATACATCCCTCTCTGCCAAAACTAGAGAGATGGTACTGGACGTTGAAGTGAAGGCCTCTGATTCAGTATGGAATGCCATAATTTTTTTATTATAAAAGTCCCATGAACAGAAACCTGATTCCAATGTACAACCTGCAGATGCTGCCACAACATATTTACCAGAGCGACCATCTGAACCAGCTGTTCTGATCAACCAGCAATCACCCCACATGTTTGGGGTAAGCCCATATGTAGCTTTATATCCAGCCTTCTCCTGGAGATTGGATAAAACAATACTGAGTATTACTCATACATCAACTGCCCTTTATGTTAAGGGAAAATTTAAAGAGTGCATGAATATTCTTGAAATCCCAATCATAGTTTCTAGAAAATTTCAACAGTTTTTGAAATGAACTACATCCTATTTAAACTACATCAAATATTTAGGAAAATCATTTTTTTAAATAAAAATTGGTTAATTTTATTTCAAATATAGAAATTCAAACCATGAGAATAATCTAACCCCTATGATTTTCCCTATTTCTAATAGAAAATCCCAAAATGTATAAATTCTAACACCCATAAACCCCAAAATTAAGTACAATAATTAAAACCTCCACACCTCTGAATTTGATATATCGTGAAAAGAGCAACATCCATCATCATGGGAAAGCAAAACCCATTCTCCTTCTGATACAAACCAGCCTGCAGTAGATGTCTTATGGCTGAGTTGATTCAATCGATCACAGGAAACCTCTTCAGTTTCTTCAATATTGCCAAAATGCTCTGGCTTGTTTTCCTGATCATCATCAAAGTCCATATTTTCATCACATTGAATTAGTTGGGGTTCATTAAGATCAGGTCCAGTGCCTATTGCAGAGCTCCGGACATCTAATCCAATATTGGAACTACCATACCCATTCCCATTAGAGATTGTAAATCTTGTTTCTGGCTTTAATTCGGTAAGTTCAAGAGCACTAGAACTGGATTCAGTTGATTTAGACTTGGTATAGTTGTCCTCCAATTTGTATTCCGATACAACACTATACTTGTGCTTCAACGCAGACAGAAATTCTGCAACAATGGGATCTTCATCTATGGGGATTATGGATCTGCCCTCAAAAGCATCCCGAATATCTGATTCATTTTCATTCAACTGATCATGCAAATCCACCCTCGTCTTCAGCACAACAAGCTGAACTGAAGGCCGGTTTTTCAGCAATTTATGGTGGGGGTAAAGCCTATCTTCCAGATCTTGACTATTTAAGTGTTTAATTCGTTTTTTCAGAGACCTGACCATAGAATCAAATGAATCTTGCGAATCCTGTGAAATAATAAACAATAGTAAGGCCATTATTTATTGGTTTTAAATAATAAACAACATGCAACAAACCCACATAATTAGTAAATTATTTAAAGACAATAATTCCTACATATTAAAATATAAAGTTATAACATACCAGCTCATACTCGAACATAACATCTATATCAATATTCTTCTTCTGTATCTTCTTGATCTTCATCCAACTGATCGAAATCTATATCAACATCTAATTCAGAAACGGTGTTGAAATGATCGACCATGTCATCATCATCATCAATTATGTCATTTTCAATAATATCCTCATTGACATCATCATCAATAATTGTTGCCTCATCTCCTATGCCTGGTTCATCTTCTAAGATATCTTCTTCATCTGTCCATGCATCTTCCTGCTCATCTGCCATTGCATCATCTTCTTCTTGATCAATATCATCTTCTTCCTCTACAGTATACTCTACTGGCCTTCCTCTTGGATCATATCTAATAGCAAATGACCATTCCTTCTCACCTGGAACCTCTGAGTAAAAGACTTGTTTGCATTGGCTTGGAAAAACATAGTGATCTTTTCCTGCTTCAAACTACGATGTTTTAACCATTGGAAATCCATTTTCATGTTGAATAAGTGTTCTATCATCATCACGTACATTCATTCGTAGCCTATACCATTTGACGTCGAACAAAACTATTTTGAAGGAATTAAAGTCACACTCAACTATATCATCTAAGAACCCATAATATCTATTTTCAGATTCTCGAGGATGTCTATAACTCCTAGAGGAAACATTAGTGACCTGGAATACTACAGTTATCCCACTATCAGAAGTTTTCCTGTTATCATCCAACTGTTTAACGCGAAATTTACGACCATTGCACCACATAACCTTGTAGTGTTTCAACTGCAATATGCCAAACATGAAAAATATGCATTCTCAATTAATAATTAATCATATAATTTACACAGCATGAAAATTAACTGAAAAATCAAACTTGTTGTCACATTATAAATATAGTATAAAATAATTAATGAATAAAATAGGTGAATTAATTGCGTACCTTTCTATCTTTCAAACCATATGCTAAATCGATTTCCATGTCCGTAACGTTTCCATCTCCACTACGATACGCTTCTCTAATCAATTCAAACAATTGTTGCCATGATAACCTACCGTCGTTACGTGCTTTACATGTTTCAATGCATTCACTCATCCACTCAATATTGTTTGCAATGTATAAAAGTAGTGCCTCATAATCTTGAGCACCTGAATAAAAAAACAATAATTCACCAATATTAATAAATATTACTTATAACCATGGTAAATTATATTAATTAATAAACTATGAAATAATAAGACCTAAATTAATATAATGATCATATACATGATGTAAAAAAATGAAACATTATATGTATTATACATAATAAATCTTTTACCTCTCACTTTCTTCATTCTACCTTTTCCCAATAGGTGCTCCACTTCAAATTTTTTGATGGATTTCACATCTCAAATGCAATCCACCGCCTTCATGGCTGGTGCAGCTAATATAGGAATATAATGACTAATATACACCATGGATTCATATACCACATATCCCTCCACCATAGAACCCTCAGGTCGTGCTCTTTGTCTAACCAAAGCCTTGAAGGATTTCAGGTGCCTCTCGACCATCCACATTGACCTTGTGTGTACTGGTCCACACATTTCAATCTCCTCAACTTGGTGTATCAAGTAGTGTTCTTGTGCATTGAAAAATATTGGAGGTAGATACTTTTTCATTTCACACATTAGCCGAGGAATTTCTCTCTTCCAATACTTTATTTCATCTTGATGGATTTCTTTCAATGAAAACCATCTGCAAATCATTACGCAAGGTTATTTCAATGAAACATAATATATATTTCATTACAAGTAAATTAATACATCATTTCATCAAGTAAGAAAAGAAATTGTAGCAATTAGATTTTGCATATAAATCAAAACTACTTACCTCATGTATTTACTAAGACCATATATAACTTGTTTGACATTGTTGTCGAAGTCGTTTGGGAGAGATACAGGTAGAACATACTATAACAATAAAAAATGAATCGTTATTGGTTTCCAAATTAAACAGAAAAAAGGAAAATTTAAAGTATGTATTCAAGCAATAACAAAAAAAAACGTATACCAAAAAAATTACCTTAATAAAGGTATGCCAATCATGTGTTTTCACCCCACTGAAGTCACCTTTCTTCGTTAAGATATTATTTATGTTTGAAGCAAAACCTATTGGAAATTTAATTCTTCTAACGACCTCTTTTACATCATTGCTTTGTTGTTCTGTTAATAACCATGGAATATTATTATAATTTTGACCTCCATTGTTATTTGATCCGTCGATCACACTTTTCATTGCATGATTTGATTTCTCAATGTCAGCACAAATTTTGTCAATTTTATCTCTATCATGTGCACCATCTATGGTTCGCCATAACATTTCTATCACATTCTTCCTGACATGCATTGTATCAAACAAATGAGCTATTTTTAGGTCCTCATAGTAGGGCAACCTCGCGAATTGAGAAGGATAACATTTCATTCCAGGTGGAAGTACAATATTAGTACCTTCACCGTGATGATGACCTTGATATCAAAGAATAAAATAAATCAGAACAATATTAATTATAAAATACAATAAAATAAATTCATTAGTTAAAACAAAAATTCCAAACATTACATAAAAAAATAATATATATATACACAAATTACGTACCAGCTGCTTGATGATTATTAATTCTGTTATATTCCAACATCCACAACTGAGGTGTCATTCTTCGTGGTTTTAATCCAGTTTCTTCTTTATCATTGAAAAGATGTTTTTCAGTAGTACGATACTTATGGTTCCTAGGGAGGAAGTGCTTAAACTTATCAAACACCATCTTTCTTAACTCTGACGAGTGACGATACTTCATCTTAGGGCCACAAACTAGACATGAAAATCTACCCTTTGTTTGAAGACCTGCAATAGATGGATCAATAACAATTAATGTACTATGAGATCATTTTTAAAACATGCAATATGGTATATCTAATTTAGATAATTATGTATTATATTACAGTGCAACGAAATATTACATACCACAAACATGTGTTAGTCCTAGGGCATCATGAATTTTCCATACAAGCATTCCACGACATTGAAATCTCTTCTACTTGATTGGTTTAGTGATGTCATACATAGTGATGCCATGCCATAACTGTATTAGCTCATCGATAAGAGGCTCAATATATACATTCATATCTTTGACCTGGTACTTGCCTAATTGTTCAAAATTATGGTACATAATAATTACTACCATGATATATGTATATATAGTAAGTAAATAAATAAAATATATATTTATAAACCATGAGAAAATGAAAATGTTACATTCAAAGAAATAATGTAACTAAATTCTGGAATAATCATAGTCAACATTATGTGCTCCCTCTTTATTGACATCCTTAGGAAGTCTTATTATTGTCATAAAGAAAACACCCTGCTTAACTAAGTAAGTAAGTCTAAGCTCTCAAGATAAGGATTAACGCCATCAGCTGCCAATGAAAGCCTGACATTACGAGGTTCATTTTTAAAATCTACATATTTTTCCTCGATTTCTCTAAATGCAGAACCATCTGCAGGCATTTGAAGAACACCATCTCCACTTCTATTCTTTGAATGGTAATCCATTAACTGTGCTATGCTGTTACACCTGAACATTCGCTGCAAACGTGGAATTATGGGAATATGACGAAGAACCTTTTGAGGCACCTTTTTGGTTAGTTGATCTGTTCGATATCTACTGGTACCACATTTCGACATTCTGTTTTCAACGCATGTTCTCCGTAATATATAATATGATCTTTAGGAAATGAATCTATAGTGTTATATTCCATTCCAAAGTGTTTCATAATAGCACGTAGATCTCGATATGTTCGAGGTAAAGTATTTGGCGATGGTAACAAATATTCACCCAACAATCTACAACATAAACAAAAAGTAGTGTCTTGTAAAGATTATTAATCATATATATATATATATATATATATCAATCATAGTTATTAAAACCAGAATTGGTGACCGGACCGGTGGAGCTAATGAACCGGGTTTCGAACCGGAACTGGTCTAACCAGTAGCAGTCAGATCTCAATGAACCGGTTTTAAAAAAAATACATTAAATAATTATTTTTTAAATTAAAAAAAAAAAATTAAGATTTGCAACCATGATTCCAAGCCAATAGAGACAAAATATGAAAATTTTTCTCATTTATATACCATGCAAAGATGAATATATCAAAATGGCACCAAATGCAATACATATCATCGAAAAATACATAAGCAAACTTGTTGAAGTAATGTATCAGTTTTCTCTTATATTATTCATTGTGTTTTATTGCTAAGTTAATATTATAATATACAATCTGTCCCTACTCAGATCTGTTGTCAATTCATTGTATCAGCCTTAAAGACAATTCTGGGTTCAGTATATATATATATCAGACCAGCATTTTGAAGATCTTGCATTCTTCATTATCTATGTTTTCTTGGCAATAAATTTCTAGAAAAACATCTACAACACTTAGAGGTATTGAATTTGTTTATGAAACCCACTATTAGTGCTATTTGTAACAAGTTGAGAGAGCATTACAACTTCAGCAGTCTACTCACAATGTGTTTGACGAAATTTATCACTAAAAAGATTCATTAAAACCCAGAAAAGAAACTCGGTGGCCGGTTGGATTTCTGTTTCAAGAAATTTTCTGAATGGTCATTTATTATTTCAGAGTACATTTCCATTGGGTTGTATGTTGTTGTCCCTTGGGTAGAAACGAACCATTTGCATGGGTCTTTGATGTCAGTCAAATTTCTTATATGTTTATTAGAAAAGGTTTTGTTAACTAAAGCACTGTGTGAAGCGAAGAGACCAGTGATTCTAGCATTAGGTGTAATCAAAGTTGCTAATATTTTGAAGATGAGAAATTGTCATCAAGTACACTTGATGAGTTGCATGCTGCCAGGGATTTTATGCTAGCCAGCCTTGTATTTATCAGTCATCATGTGTATTTTTGCTGCTATAAAGCATTGAGTATGAGTTATTAGACAAGTTTTTTGCTAGTATAATAGAGGAATTTGCAGCTCATCGAGGAGACACTGAGGAATTTGAAACTCATGGAGGAGCACCTAACTGGCCGGTTAAGTACGGAACCGGTCGGTTTATGAATAAACCAGTCGGTTCGGTACTTAACCGACCGGTTAGGTCCGGTTAACCGGCCAAAACAGGTGAGAATAGACTATTGACCGGGTTGCAAGGCCGGTTCCAACCAGTAGTCGTCTTGACCGGCCGGTTTTGATATATATATATATATATATATAAGTTATTATTTTACGCATTTATTACAACTAAAAAAAGGGAAAATAATTAACATTTACATATATGTGATCATATATACATATTCCATACCTTAGGAGTTGTGTCATACATCTGTTCGACAAATTATTCATAACCTTTAAGTTCACCAGCAAAAATGTAGCAGAGATAAGAGTTGCATTTGAGTGTTCAAAAAGTCGTTCACTTGACGTTTCAATCAGAGCTACATCATAAATACCGTCACTGCTATCTCCACCATCATCATCTGACTCACCATACAAGTCTTGGAGCATTTGATTTGTCTCATCATTAATGTGAACTGTCTCATTACTATCATCATGATCTACCTCCATGGGATCATTAAGATTACCTTCATCATTTGCTTCATTTTTTTCACCTTGTACAACATCATTTCCAATACTAATATTTGCTGCAATATTCTCTTGTACTGGTGCAACATCATCTAATCTACTACTATTTAGCTGTGGAAGATAGTTGATCATCTGCAAAAATTTGGGGGGCAACTGTGCCTGTATGAAAATTGCAAAAATTAATAATTAAACATTAGTGCGCATATAAAAAATATTAAAATAATATAAAATTTTACGATATAATCAAAATGTAGATAATTAATTACCACGGGACGATAGTCATTCGATCCACCATCAATGTGCCCATATTTCCTACAATGCATTGTTATTGTTGCTATTAAAACTCTAACATTATTTCTCATACAACAATTTTTACAAGGGCAATAAACTCTACCATCACCCCTTTCACCCTTTTGAATTTTTTTTCCGCCTACAATGTTTTCTTCCATTGATGAAAATTATCCTATAAAGAAAATAATAAATCTCTCTCAATGGTTTAGAAAACCCAAGACTTGTTGAACTCAATGGGAGCTCAATATATAAGAAAAAATAAAATAAAAGTGGGCATTTTACAAATTGTGAGCTTTTTACAAAAGATAAACTACGAACAGGATTGTACCACTATGATAAGAAGCTATCAGAAGCATTCCTTCTGCTTCAAAAATGTGGAACTACCTTAAGAATGCTTATGGTTGATATAAATATTAGAGCATGGCAGTTAAATGTAGTAGTTATGCTAAAATATTGAATAACAGCTTGAGAGTGCTCTTCAGATACTGTATGAATGCACCAAATTAAAGATGTACCATTACTAAAGATAAATGACCAAAAATAGTCAATTTTGATATCGTGAAGTTATGTCTTTCTCGGTAGAAAACTGGGGATAGGATGGAAAATATGAGAGAAATAAGTTCCAAGGACT
Organism: Pinus albicaulis; assembly: GCA_034641835.2. NCBI lineage: Eukaryota > Viridiplantae > Streptophyta > Pinopsida > Pinales > Pinaceae > Pinus > Pinus albicaulis. Next base: position 110,827 of record JAXQQM020086032.1, read on the forward strand.
AAAAAACCAAGGCCAACATAGTTCTACCTTGAATCAGAGACAAAACAAAACTGCCCAAAAAAGTGTTTGAGAGCACCCATTGAAGCTCCTATATATAGCAAAGTCAACATTTTCCTATTGAAAAAGTTTGTATAGTCAAAGCCACAGCAAGATCAGATAGCCACTATCATAAATGAGAACCAGAGCCAAATCTAAGACAGATCCATGTTTAGCAGAACAAGACAACCATAGCAAAGGATTTGACCACAGAACCAGATCATGAGAGATAGCAAGATTCTTTCTTCCACTGTGGAACTGTAGAAACTGTACAAGGGCTTTGCTTCCAGCAGATTTCATTGTGACAGTAATTTCTATGGTGTTGTAAGCGCTCATTAGTATAATCTTAAAGCCATTCTGGAATTCTTTTAACCTGGAGAGGGTTTTCTATGGTTATAAATCCTCATGTTCAAATTCCATTGTGGATTGGTTGGGTTTGATATTATGTTTTTACTGTCCGCAGTTGAATTTTCGCACAGAAAATTATCAGTCTAAAGCGAAGAAATTTTGTGATGTTTCTTTTGCTTCCTATTGTGAAGTATTTTGCTTATAACTCTACTCATTGTAATAGAGGTCTTGGGCATAGAACAGGGGACTTGTGTTTTTTGGAATCAAACTTCAGGTTAAGATGCTCATCTGAAGAATGGCACAGTGAGCCTTAGCATGGAGTTGGGAGTACCAATTTGAAGTGTAGGTAGGGCATTGTACAATAGACCAGTTAGATTTCTGGACCCTAATACAAAAGTTTCTTCTTCTTTCAAAACGTGTTTCTCATTTTCTATAACCAATGTGGGTCCTATTCTTGTTTCAATTGGGGATGGTTTAGCATCTTTTATTGCTCCAGATGATCACACTCTGGGTAGCCCTGGAGGCTATTTGGGGGTGATGAGTCCAATAGGTCTCAATGAACTGTTGCCCTCGCCGGGGAATACTATTACAGTTGAATTTGATACTATTTTGGATGTTGAATTCCACGATCCTAATGGAAACTAGTACCTTCAGCTCCAGTACCTATTCACAAAAGAGGGTGCCATAGTCATTCATGCGTGCTGAGAGAGTGAATTGCAGGCATTACAACAGGAGGTGTTTTTGTTGTTGCATTGGCCACTAGATTGTTTGTCTGGTTCTGTTACAAGCGCAGAGTATTGAAAAGGACAAACAAATTTAGTTCAGATATTGTGAAATTGCCTTGGAAATTCACCGACAAAGAGTTCAGCAATGCTACGAAAGACTTTTTTTGAATGTGATTGATAATCGATAATTGCAAGCAAGGGTAATCCCCTTGTGAAACCCAAATTTCTGAGCATTTTCTAAAACCTGATGACAGATTCATTGTAATGAACAAGCGCCTAGGTCCATATTACGTCCAAATCTACCAAGCACCAAGATCTATAAAAAAAATCCACAGTATCTGCGAACTAAGAAGAAGAGCCAGAAAATGTATTCTTCTTACCTATTCGAATAGTGATTGGGGTTTACCATGGCAAAAATTTGACAGAGCCCATGTAGCATTCCTTATCATTGAAATTCTGGCAGTATCATTCAACTGGGAAAGCACCTGCCTCAGAGCTCCATGACTGAGGGCAAGATCCCTAAATGTTGCAGAGTCTCTAGCAATATTTCCCAAAGCTCAAACAACCTTACACGAACACCAGTTGAACTCAAAGTTGGGTACTTGGTTTTTAAATCAAATTCCAAAATTACAGACATATAAATATAGTTGGGAAGAATAATTTTATGCCTCTAAAATAAACGTGCTACCTGTTCTCGAACATTATCATTCCCAGAGGTAAGAAGTTCCACAAATATAGGCAGTGCCCCGTAATCAATCACAACCTTTGTATTCTCAGAGGCTCCAAAAAAATCCAAATAGGGTCAACCCTACTATAGGAGGAAGGGCCTGCAGTAAGAACTTACCATTTTACAAGAGTTGAGGGCAAATGCTGTTCTGCAAGGGCTGAGGGCGAATGCTGAGGGCGAATGCTATTCTGCAAGAGCTGAGGGCGAATTCTGAGGGTGAATGTTGTTCTGCAAGAGCTGAGGGCGAATGCGCGTGTGATCTCAGACGTTAATGTAGTTTTTAAAAAAATCATTTTTATGTAGCGCGCATTTGATTTTTGCATTTCAAATCATTTTTATTTACATTTGATTTTTGCATTTCTAATACAAGTGACAAACAAATTTCTACAAGAGGTTGAAATTTTTACTATAATAGCCATGAAAGACTAATTAAAATGGCTTAAAATGCAAGTGGAACTTCAAAATAAATGTAATTGAAGGTTCTCGCCACTAAATTTTTGCAAAAGTGCTTACATTATTTAAGTTATCTAGGATATTTTTTTGTATTACACAATCAAAATTTGTAGAAATTATATACATTAAGCATGTATATATCCGGACTCTCCTGATCTCACAATATTTATCTTCTTGCAAAATATAGAATCCTTCCACTATAATTCTTGAGGAAATTTAATCAACAATTGCAAAACACATGAAGCAATAAAAACACATATAACACAGTTGTTTAACGAGAAAGCCTGAAGCTGAAAACCCAAAATATCTATTATGTAACATGGAAATCATATGACAATCTCATACAAAGCATACAAATCTTATCAAAATCTCTCAGTACAGTACAATCTTCATACACTAATCAGGCCCAATCTTGCAAATCCATGCACCGATCTTTGCCACCTACTAGCCTACCTCCACTACGCAATCCAAGCTAATTACAAAGACCAATTCAATGTAATCCCACTCTCATTGACTACGTGATTATCATTGGCAACTCCAATGTATATGTAGATGCAATTCATGCATCACTAATAGTCACAACAGATAGTCTATCTTTCCCTTTCACCTATCTCTCCACTGGTCTCCACTGAAACTGCCATGCACTGTAGTTAAATGATGTATTCTTCAGTTGATTAATGAGTTATTATTTGGTGAATTAATTAACTAATTAATTCACACCACTCTCACTAGTGTATTAATCAGTTAGACTAGATACAACTAGCTCAACTGTGTCTAACTAAGTTAAATTGAATACAACTCCACCAACTACTTCAATAACTCCACCAAATTCTGTCACATGAGTTCTAACTGAAGTCTCCATGCAATAGCTCCAGTAAACCCTCAAGAATAGCGTAATTCCTTCTGTCAGTTGTTGAGCCACATCTGTGCACTTAACTGAAGTGCTCCAAGAGAATAAGATAATGTTTAGAGTCCAAATATTATTAAGAGCTAATAATATTCGACATATCTATTTTTAGACTAGCAATCTAAAAATAGACTCTGCCCAATATGTCTAAAAATAGAAGTCCATCTATTTTTCCAACTTGACCAACCATCCACAAATAGCATCCTGCAACTCATAGAATATGATCGACATGTCTAAAAATAGACATAGTCTAAAAATGGACTTTGCGACAAAAATCACCTATGTGGGCCCCACCTAGTTTAGGTGATCACTTTCCAACTAGGATCAGGAATGATGTTTCAGGATGCCTCCTTCACTTTTTCTTGTTGCAATATTCAAAAAAATTAAATAATGAAATATTTGGGTAGTCTTATTGTTTCAAATTAGGACACAATTTTCAAATGGTGATGAAGTTTCATGTGATGATTAACTGACAATATTCTCCTTTCCCATCCTTGAAAAACTATACAAGGTTCCATGTTGCCACATGAAACCCTAATTCATGTAGTAGCATAGGACCAGTCCTCCATTTTGCCCTTCATAAGGTATTTTTCACATATTTGACGACTAGAATTTGCGGATTCCCGTTTTCCGTGAGGTGCTAGGAAGGATAGAAGACTTAATTTTGACGTTTGAAATTTTTTGAAAAACGTTCTTACACCCTTTAATTTCCACTTACCAATAATTTTGCAACACTATTCCTCTTCGCAATTGCAAGGTTGTACTCAAAAAGTAAGGAAAGTTACTTTTTTTGCTCACTCAAAATTAAAAATTTAATAAAGAAAATACAACTTATCATTATTGATATTTTAAAATTAGAATCAATTTAGTTTTCCCCTTCCTATTACAGAAAGTTCACAAATCCTTTCTTTTACATAAAACACCAAAGAAGAATAAAGCCCATTTCCCTGCAAACTTCCAAGGTTGTGATTAGTGAAGCAGTGAAAAAGTATGGCTATAGCACTAAAAAATTAGAATACCAATCTGCCCCAACATGAAGTAGTGTTAATATAGTTGGTGGCTTGGCTTGATGGTCAAACAGTGAATTACACAAGCACAAAATAAAATTTTTAGGCGTCTAGTTCCTTACACTCGCACTCTTAAGGCATTCAGACTTAGGTGGAGCTCAAGATTGGCTCCGAGGAAACTAGATTGGCTCATTAACCTGCCATATTTTAATTTCATAAGGTATGTTCAAAGTTTGAACTGCTAAGGTAATTTATTATTGTGAAATCATAGTTCTAAATTATCTCTTATTCTGTGAGAAATGTAATCTATTAATTGTAAGCAGATTCATTAAAAAAATTCAAACTGATTTTAGCATGAATGATGACAATTTATATATTAATTGGTTTTTAAGAGTATTTGTATTATGTAGGAGCACTGGAAAGAAAAATCAAGACTTCATTTTCTATTTTCCTTATTTTATTGGGCTGAACTGGAGAAAATTGAATATGAATAGTGAGTTAATTGTAAGATCAATGGGCCAAGGCCATACATCAACATTGACCATAGTGGGGAAGTATAAAATCATGGATATTCATGCAAGTATAGTTATTAATGTAAGATCAAAGTTAACTCTTAGCTTCACTAAAGAAATAGAAGGCAAAGATCTAGCATCAATTGAAACTCACGTGAAAAAGTAGATGAAAAATGTACAATCATCCAATGGAGAGGTAATCTATAATTATCTAGTAAGACCCTTGGCTATGCCTTGAGACTAAACTAATTCTCAATATTTTTGAATAATCATCCATTGGAATTTAGTAGGAAAACCATAGTAAATCATTGTCCAATGGCCACGCAAAAATATATATAAAATAATATTTGTTGGTTGTTTTTCAATAGGTGGACCATGATGGGACCACTAAGAAGGTGGGGGTGTTTTTTTAATCATGGAAGTGAGGTTTAGTAGATTGATAGTCAAGTTACCTTTCCTATAAATTTTCTCGATCAAGTTATTCATTCATTGAACTTTGATTCATTCCTACTATTTTGATACACAATCCAATCCAGTTGAGTCTTGAGTCTTCATTGAGAATGGAATTCATAGGTTGTCAAGAAAGAGGTTATCATGCACATGCACTCCTCTTTTCTTGGTATCTTTGTAACTATGTTCAACTTGAGTTCTATATTTTTAAATTATCATAATAGTTCGTGAGTATTAGGCTTTTATTTTGTCTTTTGAAAATTTTAATTTAATTATTATTAATCATTAAATTTAAAAAAAATATATATATATACATACACACACACACACACACATATATATATATATATATATATATATATATATATAGTTATTATAGTTATTAAAATCTCAATAGAATTATTAAAATTTCAATGGTACATCAACTTTCATACATGAGAAAATAGATACTAACAAATGGTACATCATGGCCTGATTAATTTCGCTCAGCAATTTCAAATGGTATAACATTTAGTCAACAGTAATCATTAATTTCTGCACACAGAGACTAATTTCTCTGGAAGCCTGAGATTTCTTTGGCTTGTTATTCTTATAAGTACATAGACATAATTAATAGAGAGATTGAGGACAAAAAAAAATCTAGCGCTTAGTCTCCACTACTCAACATGATTTTGTGAGAAATAATACATAGATTGATTTCTCTGAGTGCCTTAGCGTTCTTTGGCTCATTATTTTAATCACAACAACAATAAAAAATGCACTGAGGATCTGTTCTTAGTCCGATTATGCAATTTTTATAAGACAGTTATGCAATATTAATAATAAACATAAATTTATTGCAATTTAGGGAAATCTTGTTCATATTTTTTTCTTTATATTGGAAGGTTAATTTCTTTTTGAAGTAATTTTTAGTAGATCATAGCACATATTGAGGAAATATTAGTTTGACAAGAATCAGTTATTTCTCTTGAAACTTTAGGTATTAAAAGTCCATGACACAAATATATCACACTCCAAAATCCAAAGAAAATGGAAGAACATTCAATTTTTTTAATCAAACTTTTATTGGTGAAGGGTTAATTTATTACGAGAACGTCATTAATGAAGTGAAAAATTTTAAACGTAACGTTTATTGACTAGAAAAATAATTACCAAAACATCAAAAAAATTTGTGTGACGGGTAAAGAGAAATCCAAATTCCAACCCTACCTGCCACCTGTTGGTGAGTGGAGGTTATTCACTTTTCATTTACAACTTACCAAGTTACTCATGTTACCAATATTTTCACATGGCTCACTTTTAGGTGACTACTTATTGTACTTCTTATTTATAAAGAACAATTGGTAGATAATTGTATTATTTGAAATCTTTAACAAATCCAGGCAACAAAATTACAACAAATAGAAAATTATGCAAAAAATTCACCAAGGCACTAATGTGTGGATACCCTATCATTTCTTAGATCCTCATAACTTACCAACACCTAATATATTGGTATACACATAATATGGCATTTACCTGAAGTATTTCATATGTATCTAGAAGTAAATAAGTTGTATGACAATTGTTATGGCAGATATAAGATGTGTATTATAGTTTATATTTCATTTTTTCTTAAGTAGCATGCATGTGCGGTTCATATAGTGACTACAATTACCAAATATATTTCAGTGAAGATGTGAAGATGATCTCTCATTAGGTCCTAATTAATTAAAGCATCATTAATTAGCTTTCCAAATGAATAAAATATGTTAACAAAATAGTAGAAACTAGGAAAACAAATCATGCTTTAAAAAAATATGGCACAATGAGTCACACTCTGAGATTTATTTAATTACTCATCAAGTGTCGCTACAACATATATATGATCACCATTACCATAGAAATGGGACATGTGACCATCATTTTGGTTTCGCCGATGACATTCCACATCATGAGCATTGTTTAGGGTTGATTGTGATGATTTTTTTTAAACAAATCATTTATACATTTTATGGAAATTATAGACACAATTTATAATCACATTACAAGATCATGATGTATGGATATTCCTTATCATTTCTTAGATAATCACAACTTACCAACACCTAATAGATTGATATACACATCATATGGAATTTACCCCTAGAATGCCACCTGTATCCTAAAACAAATTAGTTGTATGGCAATTTTTGATGCAGGGGCATTAGGCTCAAAACAACGTTTGTCCATAAATAAATGTAAAGGGGGGTCTCATGTTTTATTTCCCCATGTATTTATTCATAGTTGAGTTATTTTTAGTTAATTAGAGAAGAAAATGTAACTGCCCGAATGATTAATGGGCACCTGAAGAGATAGTCAATTTCATAAGTTAAGCTAATTTTAGGAGTTCATCTCTGTCTGTCAGAGGGTTAGTATCAGAGTTAGAGATATGAAGAGTTTTGAGCGTTAGAGGAGTTGAGTCGATTCAGGGTTTGTATAAAAATAAGCCTTATAGGCATAATAAGGCAGACCTGCATAGAGAACTGCATAGGCTGCGTAGGACTGTCGTAGAGATAGAGTAGAGGAGAAGGGCCAAGTAATTCGAATATTTGGTCGAGCCAAAGTTGTAAGTACTTCACTGCATAAATGTAGAATTATTTCAATGGTATTGTGCATTTGTCGAGTTAATTGTGGCATGAATGGTTTCTGTGTCCTGAGAATCAACTGTATAGTAGTATGGAATACATACTCGATAATTGTGGTTTAATGGTGTCTTGTATGTTTAAAGAGAAACCGAGTCCTTTCCTGAATTACTAGCCTCTGTGTGAGAGGTTCTATCATTTCCCGAACCCATTGGATATTAGTTTAACTCTGTGTAAGAATTGTCAGACGAATAAAGTTGTGTGATAACCCATGTTAAGCACCATGAAAGTGGACGGTGTGGCATTGGATAGTGGTATGGCAATGTTGTGGTCGAGACTCATGTAATACAGTGGGAAATGCCATGGTAGAGAGGGTCGACAGGTCCAAATTATGGATCTCTCCACACTATAATAGAGAATTGTGCTCGAGCCTTCGATTCAAGGTTTGATCGGTGCTACCACGTACATAGAACCAACGTGTGAAGGAACCTCATGGAGTGCGAGTCCTTAATTGAAGAAAAAAAACTAGTACAGGAATATGCAAGTCAAAGGAGCGAAGGCGGAGTACAATAAAACAAATCTTGACGGAACCTGGAAGATAAGAGGCGAAACTGTGACCGAAGTGCACAGTAAAACCACCATTTGGAAAATCGGTGATATCGCGCAAGTTTGGAGGTGGTAAGCAGAATTGGTGAAAAGGACGCGACATATGTCTCCGTGATACACGTGGCTGAGGGCAGAATTATAAAACTATTCTCATCACAGATTAACCCTTGGGTGTGTTCGTTACACGAGATTTCATTGTGTTTATTGGATCCTCCAAACCGGCGCGATGCTCCATCGACCGTCAGATTGAGAGGTAAATTACTGTGGAGCCAAGAATGGTTTATGTATGACTGTTGAGTTATAGACCAAAGTCGAGATTTGTTACGATCTTTCACGATTAGCGGAGATTATAATAAGGAGGACTGTATAATTATGTGAATGGCCGTGTGTTTGGTTGAAACCAAGTGACGGAGTTCGAATTGACAAGGTCGACATACATTAAACATCACGGTTGAAATACGAGAGGGTCGAGCAGTCGATACATTCAAATATCAATTCGAATATGTAAAATGAGTGAGCCCAAGGTTTTGGGGTTTAATTCCTAAGTGGCTTTTATTTATTGGGGTATATATTAATGAGAGTAGGCTAGTCATTATATTCAGGGTGTGTAAAGAGTGGTTGAATGTTGATAGGTATGATGGGGATTAGACCATAGAACGTGGGGACTTATAGTATGGTTTAGAACCATCGAGTGAAGAAGTTCCGCATGCGAGAAGGCATGGCATAGGCCTTGTTAGAAACCTATAATATAGGGGTCATAATTTTGACTTGACTATTGTTAATTTTGTAAATTTGTACATGCTTTTCCTTCTGCAAGTTGTATTCACATATTTTGTAAAAAAAAAAAATCAAAAAGAGGGTAAAAAAGTCCTAAAAGAACAATCAAAGGACTTAGAAAAAATAAGATACCCCAAAGAAAAAATGAATAAAACATGAAAGTGAGCAAGCATAAATGACACTACTTTTTACTTTTTGACTATGGCAGAGTGTCAATAAATGCCATTAGTCCATGATGAGTTAAACAGTTAAATCTTAACTTGTCATTTTTTCAATTTCCTTTGTTATAGATAAAGAATAATGAGTTGTTAGATAGTTTAATCCCAACAATTCAGTAGTTAGGTAGAGAAATAAAGTGAATCCAACATTTTAATCTGTATTCATGGATGAAATAAGTGTAGAATTAGATATTTTTACTTGCTTTCAGAAAGAATAAATGTTGTGATGGTTGCTAGCTTAAATGCACTTACTACAAAGGAAGAAAAAAATGTTAGCATGGTAAGATGGGTAGGTAGAAGAAGGTGAAAAGTCTCAATGTAAATATCATTCATCATGGGCTGCAAAATAACTAACTTCCCCTTCCTATAGTCATGAAACATTCTAGACTATCATTCAGAAAGGCTCAAGGCATTTCCTTGACTTTTGTTGGGACCGGACCCAAGGCTCTATGACTGATCAGTTGAAAGTGTGAAATGTCTATATTAATCCCTAAATCACATCATTTACCATTCATGCACTCATTTCCCCTGAAAAATCCTAAGTAAAACTTCATTTTTACTTAAAGATACTCTAATCCTCATTTGATTAACTTCCTACATCATTTCAAAGCATAAAGCCTTCAAAATCACATTTTATCCTAAGTCTAAGTGATGAAGTTATTATAATGCAAATTTTCTTTTTAATCTTCACTTTCTTAGTTATATTTATGTGTTTTTGAATATACATTGTCCCCTTGTCATATTAACTCTAAATTATGTATTAAATCCCTACAATTGACCTTTTCCTATTATATAACTCCTTTTATAAATAAATCACAAAAACCCTCTTATTATAACTTAAGACAAAGTATTTTATTCCCACATGCTTAAATAAAACCCCCCTTATAACCCCTTTGGCTAAAAGTTTATCCGTATATTTAATCCCACCCCTATGGTAATTAAGTTTTCTTGATTTGATTTACCATATAAATAAAATATATGAAGAAAAAGTTTAAAACATATTTTATATATGTTTTAAATAAAAAATCACCCGAAGTTTCATCTAAACTAAACTTAAATAAATATGACCCTTTCCCTGCTTGTCCGATCTATCCGTCATCTCCCAAGATCAATGGCCAAAAGTGAACCCGATAACTTAACTTTTCCCCACACCTTTCCTTTTGATCGTGGCCGTTCGCTCGTTGAATCTAGATTCGACGGTGCTAATACATTTTCGCGCTTATAAAGTAATCGTTTGATGTTTTGGCAAAGCCGCACGAAATGGGTGGTTTTTCCAAACCACCCCGCACTTACGTGTCGCCACCACGTTGTATCACGTTCGAAAAGCTAGTTTCCGCTTACCACCATTTACCCGCGCGAATACCACTGGCAGTATTCCCTAAACCTCACCTGTTTAACCCAAGTTTAATGTCATTTAACTATGGTTATACCATCGTTTAATACATTAAAATTATATTTTTCATTCAAATTTTTACCTTTTCGCTTTAAACCTGTAAAAACATTGCAGAACCGTTTTTCCTCAAAATCACACCGTTTGAACCCTGAGAAAGTTTGCAGAGCCATTTTCAACCTACCAGTACCATTTTTCGATGCCCTTACCCTGAATTTCCATTACAAAGTACTGCATTGTCCTCTGCGAAGCCATTTTCAAAAAATTGAAGACTGAGCACCTCTGCAACGTCTTCAACCAAATTCCGCTGGTTCTCCAAGTACTTTTCTTCGAACTTGCCCTCTGAGATTTCAAACTTCCTGTCAATTTCAAATAATTACCAAAGTTACTGCGAAAAGGTGTCCATTTTTCAGGGGAAACTCTGTCAACATTTCCCTGGAATCCATAATTTCCCTTTCTCATATTTTTTTCCATACTCGGGTCCATTTTGCTGTTGAAATCGATTTTAAATACACGTTTTGAGCTTTAAATTCCTTGCGTTTCCTAAAAACCCTGCTCATAAACCCCATTTTCAGTAGAAATTCGCCAAGAAACCCCTGTTTCTCATAAAGGAACTTATAAAAACATTTAAGCTTGCTTCGTTCATATTAAAAATGACCAAGAAACAGGTAACCCCCAAGAATGGAGGCCCAAAATCTCAAAAGAAGTCTTCTGCAAAGATTCCTCAGCCTATGTCCTTCAAAATCGACAAACCAACTCCTGCACTCACGGCTGAATCTACAGAAGTGGTTAGACCAGTCCAGCCTCCAGTCATTTCTCCAGAGAACAGCCCTTTAGTTGATCTGGACTATAGAATACTAGACCCTAATGTAGAATTTAACCTGCTTGATGTCTATAATTGGTGCTATGGCAAATTAGTGGAAAAGGATGACAAAGATATTCCAATTTGGGAATCCAATCTGCCTAGATATATTGTCCCTCTCACTCATTCTGTTCCTGACTTTATCAAATTATGCCAAGCCTATTATATTCCAGAACAAAGATGTATTGTAAACAAAGAAAAATAGATCTTGTATTACATCACTGAAGAGTTGATAAATTCCATGCTGCAAATTAATCATGACCCCAATTCTGCTTCCCTATCAATAGAAGATTTAACCCAACTATATCTTGACTTGGATTTCAATACTAGATTCAAAATATACCAAACTTTTTGTCCAATTCAAGTTGATATTCCTAAGTTAAATCCTCCTTTCGACACCGTTGATTTCCCATATGAAACTAGACATATTGTCTCAATGCTCTCCTTCATACTAAGATACACCAGTGATGAATTCACTGATGTGGCTATCCTAGGTTTTCTGTCAACTCTAAGCCCTGGTCAATCACCATCCATTCAGTTCAATTTTCCTAGATTTATTGCTGAAATTATGCATTATCAGCTATCCAGATTATCAGAATAAGGAGTTTTCAGATACTCCTCTTATCTACTCCACCTCTTCCTATATTATCAAACAAATAAGTTTCCAATTGAATGTCAAAAAGTGGATGCAGAAGGAAAAGTTCTCTCAGTAGTATTTTGGTCATCTATTCTAAGGAAATGGAACAGAGAGTATAGTTTTACAGATTTTAATGACTCATTTATAGCCCCTACTATGTATCTCTTGGAAAAAGAGGAGATCCCTAGGATCAATGATGAGACAAGAAGAATTCTGCAGTTATCAAAGAGCTACAAAACTGCAGATTGGTATTTATATAAAAATCATACAGAAATCAGAGTGTATGGCTCATCCCTGGCCCCATATAATTTACCCAGATTTGTTACTACAAGAATATTTGCTTTAGAATATCTGAGACAACTATTGAATGTAGATGAAATCAACTTCATAGCTTCCAAGAAAAAGACCCAATTTAAGCTAAAAAATCAAATTGAGCCATTCATTGTGAATAACAAAGAAGCTTCCAATGAGATAAATGTCAAACTTAAAGATTATAAGTTCCCATGTAGTTTTACATGGAAGTATGACCCACAAGGTATTTTGAGTGCAATAAGGGTAAAATGTAAGTTTCCTGTTTACTTGCATGATCCTAAGCCCCATATTCAAAGATATGTAAATAAAATTGAATGGGAGCCAAACACCCTATCTGATGATGATTCACAGGCAGTACAGGTAATACAGGTAGACAGTGGCAAAGGCAAACAGATTGAACAGACACAGGTGGCTTCTACAAGCAAAGATATTGATAATGTACATAAAAGAGACAGATAAGGAGATAGTTTCATAGCTGAGACTATTGAGGACATAAAATTCAGAACTCCTTATAGTAAAAGAAGCAAGTCAACAGAAGAAGAAAAGGATAAGGCTATAAATATTGATATAGATGATGAAGCAACAAGAATAGTCATTGAAACATTAAAAGAGCTTCAAAATGTAAAAATTGGAACACAACAAAAAGATACAGTCATGAAGGAAAACCAGGCTACTGTTGATTTGCCTCCTTCTTCTCAGGAAACTGACAATACAGAGTCAGAGATTCAGATCAGATTCAAACAGATTAAAGAGAAGAATGAAGAGATCAAGAATCAAGCTTATTCTAGATTTCTTAAGGAAAAGCCTGAAAACAAAGATAGGCTTCTTTTAGCATTTGATTATTCATCCAATAAATTGGTAATGCCATTTTTGAAGCCTACAGTGGTTGAGCCAAAATCAGTGTTAGATTATTCCAAAACAAATTTTGAAGTGGATGCAGATGGCATTCATGAATTATATCAAATTGAATTTCTTAGGAGCAATACTGAAATGATATATTCCAAAATTTTCAGTAAAACTATGAAATCAATTAGGCTTGAGAAAATAATGCTCAACCTCCAAAATCAAATGAAGTTGGACAGAGCCTCACTGTATGTTAATAATTTAGGAATAAAAGCACTAGAAGATATAGTGATTGAAGCAGGGGGTGACCCAGCCAACATTGAAGGGGAAAAAGTCTTAATTAAACAAAAAAATGAGGATATAGCTGCTCTTAGAAAACAGTTGAAGTTGCCTCAGAGTGAAAACTCTCAAGCAAAAGAAATTCTACAGCAAAAAACAGAGAATGATGAATTAAAGTAGCTTGTACATCAAATGACAGATCAGATAAAAACAATGGAAATTCAAATAGAATCTCTAATGAAAGAGAATGAAGAACTAAGAAAATCACAACCAATGGTCATTCCTACAGTGATCCCCACTGTAAACACTGCTATACCATCTACTTTGGCAGAACACTTGGAACCGAAAGGAGTACTGGCAACTGCAGTGCTAATTACTTCTCTAATATCTGCCTCTTCTTCTTCTTCCTCACAAAGGAGCACACTACAAGACCAAGATAAAGAGATTCTTAGTTTGAAAGGCATTATTAAAAATTTAGAAAATTCCAAAAATGATGCCTTGATTACTTCTAAAGGACATGAGAAAAGGGACGATCGACTACAAGAACAGGTAAAGATTCTATAAGCACAATTAAATCTTACAGATCAAGTGGCCTATATAAAAAATCATTTATGGACCAAAATTATTGAAGGCATTCATTCTCAATGGCCTTCAATTCAGATAATTTATGAACAGAGGGAGTTACTTCAAGTTTCTAGTGTAGAGATTGATAAGACTAAGAGGGAAATTGACAATAAACCAACCCAAGCAATCCAACTCATAGATTTTTTAAACAGTAAAACCAGGGAAGAGTTGGAACAATTGAAAATTGTTGATAGAACATAAACCATTCTTCAAATCAAAAAGGTCCTGAACAAAAGAAACATAATGAGTAATCTAGAGGACCGGTGTAAAGACATGAATGTATCCATCTCAAGATTTTTAGCCAAATACAAAACATTGTCAGAAGCAGGTTTGCCTGATATTCACACATTGAATGACAAGTTAATGCCTCAGAAATATTATGATCTAAAAATCAGAAATCATGCAAAAGAGCAAGCCAGACAACCACTGCCTCAAGGATCACCAACAGGAAAAATACTTCTTCAGTATTTAGAAAATCTGTTCTTTTTAGATAATGAGATCAAACATATGTTCACTATCAAGCCTAACTTTTCCAAGTATACAAAGGTAGATGAAAGTAACAGAAAATTGAAGACTATGAAGATCCCCTCTGTAGAAAAGTGGAAAGAATTCACAGATCTGTTGTGAATTTAATGGATAAAAAACAGGAAATTCACTTGGAAATTCATTTTTTACTATTACCTCAAATGGTAAAAATACAGGGTTAAAGTGCACAACAACAATCAGTTCAAATTAGAATAATCAGTTCTATTTTTTCTTGTAAAAAGGTAACAGCTTGCAAACTGTTTTGCAGGTGTCCTTCTTTTTAAGTTTTCTTTCCTATTTTTTATTAAAACATTATCTCAATTCCTGAGATATTTTGTAAATAGTTTTTTGTATAAATACTTCACAATTTGAAGTATTCAGTGTGAATTAAATCTCTCAAGACAACTATAGCCTTATTTGCTGGTTATATTGAAGTTGGTGAGTCAATTAGTGAAAGCAGTAGACTCGAAAGAGATCAGAGACATCATAGCTAAGGATTCTCATGGTGACAAGATAAGTCCCGTTTCTTTCCTTGTTTTCAGTGTATTTATTTAAAGTTTACATTCATTCATATTATGTTTTTCTAGTCTATAATGATCAACTAAGGAAAAATTAAACAGGATTAGTGATAATAAGCTCTCTGTTTCGAAACTTGTTGGCATTTTAATGTTTTCTACTTGATAACTGGACCATATAATTCTTAATTTCTCTAGGTCCCAGTTAGATCCCCTTCTTCAATCTTCTTATCTGTAGCTTAAGGGTTCTTAAGTGCCCTTTTGCTCAGATTCCATCCACTCCATCAAATCAAGCCTATACATAGTCGTAGAAGGTCACATATCTTGCCCTTAGCACATTTGCATCTTTGAGCCTTATTTATTAGTTCTGCTTGCCTAGAGAGTTGAATCCATTGCCCAATATTCTGGTAGATCCTTCTGGTTTACCTTGAAATCTCTTTATTCCCACCAATATTTTAAAATCAAACCCAAATACACAATCATAGCTAGCCTAATATCTGTTACTAAAACAAAGCTAAATCATACGGAGAGATCCCTTTCTGGAGTTCAAGAAGGCTAGATCTTGAATTCCCAAAGCGGTTCTTGGTTACCCCTGGTGTTCTTAACTAGAAAAATCCCCATCCCACAACCTGAGAATTATTAGGGTGATAACAGGCCTTGGGGGTATTATGATCCTTGGAGGAAACTCCCACAGCTAGAAGAGTTGACAGGAAAAATTGGATCGAGTACAAAGGTGTGGCAGGTGGGTTTTACCCTGCACCAATTGTTATGGTGCATATATGATGTGTATTACAGTTTATCTTATAATTTTGTTGAAGTAGCATACAACAATTTAGTAATTTACATAGTGATATGAGAACCACTCTCTAGAGTATACATCGATTTTGTACACATGGATTTTCAGTTGCTTTTTAAGATATATCATTGGTGATGATCACATGATTATATAATGAACCATTAAGTTGAACTATGAAATTATTCCTCACAACGCACCCACACACATATTGATGAATTAATAATTTTTCTCATATAATTTTTTTAATCTATTTTGAATATATATATATATATATAATTATTTCTAAGAAGAATAAGAGAGAATTCCTTACCATATCTTCGTAAAACATATAATAGCAAGAAAATTAATCTATTGAAATTTCATTTCCAAACATATTCATGGAGTAAAATGAAGATTAAAAGGAGATATTCATGGATTTACCTATAACATCACCTCTTAATTAAGAATGTAAATGTACAATATTGATGATACATAGGTTAGGAGAAAATTAATCTATTGAAATTTCATTTCCAAACATATTCATGGAGTAAAATGAGGATTAAAAAGAGATATTTATGAATTTACTTATAACATCACCTCATATAAGTGTAAATGTACAATATTGATAAAATTTATTTACATATGATAAATAATAAACCTTTATCTCACATGTATCACATAATCTTATAGACAAACAATTGCACCGGGGGTGCAATCCTCAAAACTTTTAAACTGTCTTATGTATATGTTTTAAAATAACATAATACGCCCTTTTTCCTTTTACACTAGCCTTCGGGCTATTTTAAAACACATGCTATTACATATAATAACAAAACAAAAAACTATTAAACCAAACCTATTTAAAGTATTCGGGGCCCACATTACAAATGCCCAAATTGAAATATTTGAGCATATGTTATATAAAACTTATAACAAAATATTAATAAAACTATATCATACGTCCAGACTTCAAAAAAAATAAACCCGATTTCAATCACAAATTCATGTTCCAAAATAGCCTGCTGATGTCACCCTAATTTATGACACGAAAACTTCATAGAATACGCCATATAAAAATTCGGGTCCGTTTTTTGGCTTTTCGTACGGAGGAAAACAGTGACGCGAAAATCAAATTAATTCCACCCTATAATGTTTCAGGTCTGGAATTCCATAATGCAGACGGGCCAAAAAATAACGCGATCGAATTGCCTGCTTCCATGTGGATGGCTGATTTGGTCTATGGTCTGTGGGACCACATTCTTCTGAATTAAAATCTCCCGCGTTTACTATTAAATTGCTCTATTTCCAAAACAATACAGTGCTCTGTTTTTAAGTGTGCAGGGACTGTGATTTCAAAACCAAAATTGACTGTTCATCAGTTTTAGAAAGCGGCTGTTTGACAGAGCCATTCAAACATATTTAGAAAGTGGCCAGAGGACAGGGTAGTTGAAATTAATATTTCAACATACCTCATTCACTAAGAATACCCTCCTTGGTGCCTTCTTTGCTGGACTACGATGTGTTCATTAACAATCGTGAACCCGATGTCTGTTTCTTCACTAGGCATCTTCACAACAGTCTTGTTTCCAGAGGATTGCGAGTCTTTCTCGACAGCATAGAATTTCACGCTAGAAAATCCATACCTTCACAAATCAAAGACGCAATTAAAGGAGCCTCTCTCATTATTACTATTTTCTCTCCAAATTATGTGCAATCGCAAAGGTGCCTCCATGAACTACTCCTCACACTGCTCTGTAAGCCGACCATTTTTGCAAAGGCATATAAGTGTCATTTATTGCATATAAGTGTCGTTATACCGACGGTGGCCAAAGTGTCACTATTGCGACGGATACCTCCAAACGTCGCAATTGCGACACATAGACATTGTGTCACAAACGAAGCATCGCTATTGCAACGGATGTCTCCAAGTGTCGCAATTGCGACACTTAGACATTGTGTCACAATTGCGACGTTTGGAAGCAGCTGTCGCAATAGCGACGCTTTGGGGCATAGTGTTGCAATTGCGACGTCTTCCTCCAAACGTTGCAATTGCGACACTTTGTCTAAGTGTCGGTATTGCGACACTTTTCTCTAGACGTCGGTATAGCGACGGTTTCAGGCGGGATTGAAAAAAATTGGGAAAATTTCCGACATTTGGTCAAAAGTGTCGAAACCAAGTGTCAGAATTTCCCCCAATTATACTAGTGAATGTACCAAGAGAGGGAAGGAGGATTTGAAATCTCCTATCTAAGGCCATCATGAGATGAAGAATGTGTGAACACATTGTTATGCTAGCCATAATTTCCCAAGAAATACTAGCAATGTGTGATCCAGAGCTGAAGATAGAAGGGACTCAATTGTTGGCCATCCAACAAGTTCAGTCTGACATAGTAGAGAGAGAGGGAGACTACACCGAGGCAAGCTTGGGATAAAAACATCATTGCATCAGGACTTAGAACCCATGTTCTAGGGGGCATTTAGCAAGAGGGTAAATTTTCACTCTTATTACTACCAGAGCTCAATAACAGGGGCATAGAGCCACCGTTCGTATTATTATTGTAGTTTGACTCTTTTCAGAGCTCGTGTTTATTTGTTTTAGTTTTTACTTTAGTGTTATTTTTTAGTTTAGTTTTAGTTTATATATGCATGCTATTTCTCTATTTAGTATGCTTATGATTCTAGCTTGTTCCACTAACTTGCTTGACTTCACTTCTTTTTCTGCCTGTTACCAATAACTTAAGAGGGTAGACCACACTCCTTAAGTTGGTGTGATTTCATACATGCGTGCACCAAACACATCCCAACAACAACAATGCACATAGGCATCATTGTGAAATGTGGGCCACCATAACCCAGCTTGAAAAATATTTTCGGCGGTTGCCTTCCCTGCATAGTGACCGCTGAAAACCCTGCCATGATCTTCATCTAGGATGTCACGCCTTTTAAACTCCAAAACATATATTCACAGAACTTTGTCTTCACTCATCTTGTACAACTTGACATCATCATTTTAAGGGATATTTAATGTTGTGGCATCCTACGCAGAAAAAATTGCAAGATTCGCTAGATAGAAATATATGTGAATTCGACATCCAATATAATCGTAGTTCTAAGCTATCTATTGAAAAGTGGGTTCATAGGTATATCTATACAGAAGTTCATGAGATATTCTTTGTGTCCTTTGGAACTGATTTACATGAAGGGCGACAAAGTCACTCAGTGGACTTCTGAATTAATATAACGATTAGAAAAGACAAGAAATACAATCACCCATGTGATATATCATTGGATAGATCGTGTCTTGGGAGGATTTGTGACTGAATTTACCATTGATTAGTTTGTGGCATACTCAGAAGCACAAAATAGATTTTTCAAGGGTCCTAGAGGTAAGTTCTTGCACTCTTTGAAGTTACTATTGAAGATTCTATTGTGTGAACATGTCTCTCTGTGCAAACATATTGCATGAATGTCCCAAAGAGGCCTGACTATGCATAGTGGAAAAATTTCCTACGCATACCTAGCAGAAGGGTTTGTTTATATTCCTCTCAAGGGTGGATCTGATAGTGAGGAAAAGCCAGAAAATAATAGCCCTAATGAATCTGTGTGCTCTGAAGAAGAGGAAGTCTCC
Organism: Pinus albicaulis; assembly: GCA_034641835.2. NCBI lineage: Eukaryota > Viridiplantae > Streptophyta > Pinopsida > Pinales > Pinaceae > Pinus > Pinus albicaulis. The sequence goes on from JAXQQM020086032.1 coordinate 130,586, forward strand.
CGAGAAGAATTTTCACCAGATCAGAATGATCAGGGAGCCTTGACCCCTATTCAGATCCCATCCACTCCACTTCCACACTCATCTCACAATTCATCCACTCCACCTCCACCTCCACCTCCCCCAAGCGTAGATATGGTTGCGTCTATGAAGCTACCTACTTTAAGAGGTGCTGGAAATGAATATAATGAGAACTTTTGGATTTTGACTGATGTTGTATTGATCAGTAGCTCAGTATTTAGCCAAAAATTGAAAGTGATCATAAATTCTTTAGACCAAAATGACTGGATAGAGCTCGTCACCAAGATTCCAACACAACTCGCTTCATCAAAATCCGAGTTCTTATGAGTGAGTTATGGTCTGCTGTTTGTTTTCCCAAACAAGTAAAAATTGTGCAGAACAGTGACAGACTAATGACTTGGCAGTCCAGTCAGCACCTGAGGAGGGAATATTCTCCATTTTTTCAGCAAGTGACACTGTGAAAAGCGTCATCTCCATATCCGCAAATGTTTCTTGGGGAATTTGAATTTTTCTCCTATTTCAAAAGTTTGGAATTATTACTATGGTGGAATTTATAGGCCAATGGGGAAGGGCCACATGGCGCAGCCGAGAGCCAAGGTAATCTGATGGATAATATTTATTTGGTGACATGTATATATGTAACCATCTAATCATGTACTTCAAAACTTTAGTAAGCCATCTAATCAGTCACTGCATTCAACCATCTCGCATCGGTAAGTTAGGAGTCGAGGGCATAAGGCAACAACAAAATGATTTGCGATTTTCGATTGCGTGGTAAGTGACGTGGCGATAAGGTAGTTACTACCAATAAAATTGGGGGTTTTAGGAGTAGGAAACATTAAGCGTTTACAAGGTAGAGTAATTGCAATGTGATATATCGCATCAGGGTATCACAATCACAAGGCGGAGCAGGCAACATAGAATGATTTATAGCGGGGTTGTGATCTACAATCTGCAATAAGTGACTGCAATGTGATTTGTGATCTATAATAATTTACTGCGATGTGATATGCGATAAGTGACTACGATGCAATCTGCAGATATTTAAATGTGTTAAGTCGTGTTTAATATAATAATTTGTGGTTATGTTATGTTAATTCGACATTAACGGATAAGTGTGGGTTAGTGCTAAACACGCTTAACCCCACTTAAACAACACTTATCTTAAATGAAAGAGGAGAGCAGAATGAGAGAGGTTGTTGAATATATTGTATTGAAATGATTTGTCTATTTAGACACTCCTCATTCTCTAGCTGTTTTGTTGAGAATTGTGCTAGTTAGCACAAGGATTTATGGTTTAGGAATCCTCCTCTTTCCTTGAGAGGCCTCTTGGAAGAGTCTTGTTATTCTTGGTCCGCTATCAGGAATTTGGCCAAGTTTCTTCTTCCAACTACAATTCAGATCCTATTGAGGGTTTGGTTTTCCTTGAGAGCAGTAGCAAGTGGAATATAGATCTGCTCAGATCTATGCATATCTAGCCTCTCTTTCCACTGGGAAATCCTTCTATCACATTGGCAAGAGTTTCCTAGACCATTGGATCTCTAGATCCACACCTTGGCATTAGGCCAAAGTCTTCAACAAGCCTACAACGCATTTTTTGCCTCAGATCTGTGTTATTTGGCAAGAGAAAAGTCGCAGGGTGTTTGGAAACTATTTAGAGGAGAGATCTCTGGTGTAGAGGAGTCTTCCTCTCACTGTGGTGATCCATGGATTAGCCAACTAATCCATGTATGTTTCAGATATTTTTTATTCATTGCTACATTTTCTTCAGAAATTCTGAATCATTCTGTAGAGCTGTTGCGGTAGATCTCAGATCTACTCTATGTGCTTCATGTTTTGCTGAAAACCCCAAGGGGTATGTAAAATAGAGACAGTCTAGTGTATAGATCTGATATAGATCTAATATTTTGTACACAGATATGTCCTAGATCTGAGTTTTAACCTACATTTGTTTTTTTCTCATAAAAATAACGCTGTCATGGCTTTGCAATGAAATACATTTGTTGCAGCACCTCTTTTAGAGGGTTTTTCTCCATAAATTCTCTTTCTTTCTCCTGTACACTGATTGGGCTTTATTGTAACTCTGATTTATCATTGTATAAGTTATTTTCTAGCTATCATATTGGCCTACTGCTACTACTATATAGAACTGCGTTATTTTCTGGGCAGTGTTCTTTTATATTGTTGTAGTCCCTCCTTTGGGTAGTTTTCAAGCACACTAGGTGTGTGAGATCTATTTAACCCACCTAGAAAGATTTCTTTCTAATATCCTCTTGGATTTAGGACTTAGATACTCAGATATAAGGGATCCAAGTGTTGATTTCAAATCATGTAGCAGCCATTCCTGGAAAATGCATTTTCTAGTCATGCCTTACTAGCAGATCCCATTTTGGGATACTACAGTGGTATATAAGCCTCTTTCTTGGCACAGCTTGTGCTTTGATTTTGAAGAGCCAATATGTATTTTCATGGGAGGAAAATACTGATGAAGAAATTTGGTTACACCAAAGACACAGAAATGGAGGGTCCAAACCCTTCATCTAGAACAATCATTAGGAAAGAATTTTCTAGAACTTTGTTCCAAACTATGCATGAGCTGAAGAATGAAATCGGGGGAGTGAGAAATGGAAGACAAGCAGATCTTCTGAAAGGGTTTGCACATGAATAAATCCCCACTACTTCATATGATGTGTGTGAGCATTCAGCCACACAATCTGTTCCACAATGTTGTAGCATGCCTACTTTCTTGTCAGACAAATGAGGAAGAGGAGGAAAACCAAAGGAGGAATCTCTGGGTGATTATCTCCAAGAATATGAATCTCAATCAGAGAGATTCAAAGAGCATCTCAGTTTCCCATAGTTCTGTCAACTCAAAGAATCAAGATCTAGCACCTACACTAGGGGGAAAGGGTGCACTTTAGGCAGATTCTCTCTACCTACTTTTGATGGATCACCTAAAGACTCAGCCAAGTCTTGGGTAAGCTTGACACATATTTGCAATTGCATCAAGTGATAGAAGGAGAAGCCTTGAGAGTAGCAGCACTGCATCTTCAAGGGAAATATTATGCTTGGTGGCTATTTGAATCCTCTTCCTTAACGGGAATAAACATATCTTCTTATGCAAAGTTCACTAGGAGACTAGTGAAGAGATTTGATGTGAAGCATTCAGAGACTTCTTGGGAAGAGCCAATCAAGCCCAAGATATTTTCATTTCTGCATAAGTTGGAAGATTCCATGGAGCCAACTCCAGTACTAAACATTGTTGAGGGGGGTTGAAGAGTTGCTGCATAATTTTCCAGAGGCAAAAGCCCCACTACAACAAGATCTCTTCTCTCAAAGAGAAGACATGAGATATTCTTCTTCACTAAGATATCAAGAAAAATGATCTCTTGATGGTGAAGCCTTCTTCAACCATGATGAGGAGGCAGAGGAAGAGAAGAGAAGATCCTTAAACGCTGTGACAGCAGGAGGAGATCTATTTTCAGTTGGAGACGGAGATGAAGCAATGGCTTCCACTAGAGTATTTCTTGCACCTTTGCAAGGAATTCCTAAGGATCTTCCATATGGAGGACATTAGCAGCATGTGTCTTTGCTAAAAGACAATGAGACAGAAAAAAGGAGGGATCACCTAGCTAATCCACTATCAGAAGATGGGGAAAATTCTCCAATCAGAGGCACTCTTACACCACTAAGAGGGGTCTCCAAGTCTTAGAAGGCTTCCACACAAAATTTAGAGGTGAACTTGCACTATGGAAGCAAGGGAATGTTGATCCCATCTGATAAGTATGGGAGAAAGAACCATAAGGCTTCACTATCTTGTGGAAAACCACCTAGGAGACCACCTGATTCAGATCTGGTGAGAGGTGTCGCACATCTTGATGCTCCACTCATGATTCCAGAAGGATTGGAGCATTAGAATACAATGCTATAGTGTTGGGAGGCTTGGGTAAGCTCAAGAAGAAGGGAGATATTATTCCCTTAACATCACCATCCACTCTCCTATCTAGATCTGTGTTGTGAGAGGAGAAGAATGGGAGGACTAGCCTTCCAACACACACCTATGGCATGGGTAATGCCAAGGAGAAGATTAGCAATATGACAGAAATTCCTATGGATGTATCATCAGCATTGTCATTGTTGAGTAGTGTAGATATGTATTGGAAATCTCAACTTCTTGTAAATTATTTCAAATATCTTCACACATGTATGATACTTTATGACATGCTGCAAGGAGAGGGCTATTTAGTCCAAGGAGAGGTCATCTATCATCATGGTAGAGTATTCTTGTCTAGAGCTTCCAAGCTCAAGAATAAGATACTACAAGGAGCACACAAAGAGTTCTTGTCCAGCCAGATGCAATCAATGAAGATCTACACTCTACATGCCCAAAAATGCTATCAAAGATTATGAAGGAAACACGTGGTTCACCTGACAGAGATCGACCATGCAACGAAAGAAACAAATACCTAATTTGGATTTTAGGAATCTCAAACTCTCCCTTTAGCATCTTCACGAATTCAAAATTTGAGGTCTAAATTCCGCCATAGCATGCGCACACAGGGTACCCACCAAAACAAGTCTCTCCATCACACTCTCTCCCCAGCTCTATTAGAATCTCTCGTCTATTATCTCATTGATCATGCCGTGTTTCACTAGCATCCATGCCCAATCCATGATGAGATAACTCGCGGCTAACTCTATATAGGTGTCTCCATCAGTAGAACCCCGAAGCTATACACATATTTTTTTTTCTGTCAACTGACCATAAAGAGCATATTCGGGGGCCATGTAGCCATTTGTTTCTACTACTCTAGTCGTGTGATGTAAGCTTATTATTTTAGTCACCATCCTTGCTAGACTAAGATCAATCACATGGGCATTCATTTCCTCATCTAGAAGAATGTTAGTGCCTTTGATGTCTCTGTGATATATTTTGGATTCTATGCCATTATGTAGATAAGCCAGTCCCTTCGTAGTCCCCATGATGTTCTTCCTTCGTTGCTGGCAGCTCAGAGGTCAAGCCTTGGAATTTTCTCCAAATATATGGTCATCCAGACTTCCATTGGGCATTGTTGATGCTCTTCTCTCTCATTGTAGACCACACAACAACCCCTAAAAAAAGTAATAATCTCAAATTTACAGTATAAAATTACTCAAAACTATAATATTTATCGAAATTACACTATCAATAAAATTTCTTATGTTGTTTACATTCATACACATTTTTCTTTAACATCTGAAAATAGATTTATAGCATGCCATGTTGTTATGACTTTATCATCGCTACCTTTTTATCATTGTACTAATGTTGTGAATAGAATTGAACCTAACTTCCCCTTTCATTTCATTTCGTTAATGATAATATGCATCCGTTAAGAAAAGAAGGTAATATTTAACAGTAATAAAGAGACATACTATCTTTAGCCATCCTAGATTATTGATTGATCCATGTATTGATTCATTGGAAATTATTATGGGGTTATAACCATGTTGGATATTGGGTGCTTGGATAGAAGAAATGGGTTGATGTCCCATTGATTCCCATGATTTGTCTTTTGATATAGTAATCACCAAAAGGGGGTTATCATATATTTGATCTAACAACCTTTCATTTCATATCATACTCACCTTATGGCTACACTACTACCTTAACCTTACGCTGAGAGTTCGATATATTTTGGCTATACCGTAACACCCATGTTATCTATGGTTACATGGATGATTTTCATTGCAAGACCTTGTTCGGTACATGTGGTGTATTAGTAAGGGAAAATGGAGATTGCATGGCACTTAGGGAATATCTCATGGTGGGAAATTCCTTAGAAAAAATTAGGGTTACTACCCCTCCTTCCTCTCTGCCTCCTCCATCATTCACACTACTAAGTTTAGAAGTTTGATGCTCTGTAAATCTATGATGGTTTTTCCTCATCTTGGGTTCTTAAATTCTCAACCAATTCACATACTGATCTACTATAACGTTGTTCCTCTCCTCTCTAAGGTAGATTAGTTGCTTGACGAAAATGGTAGTTCTAAGTGGTAATTAGTAGTCCAATGCTATTGGTATCGGCTAATCTTTGAGATGTCTCGGGTTATCATTTAGGGTTCTTTTATTTCTTAATTTTTAACTCCTTAATTATACTTTTAAGAGGGTTTCAAATTTGATTGTGTTTTACATCCTCTATGCAGGTATGAAAATCTCGAAAGGGTTTTATCCCTTCCTTTAATATTTCAGAGTTTTTCCCACTTTTGTTAATGAGATCTTCAACTTTTACAACCAATTTAATCCAAGGAGAGTAACTTCATTTCTGCCCTTAGGGTTTGAAATTGTTTTCTCCATATGAGAGTTATTATTAGGTAAATAAGCTAAACTTTTTATTCATCCATTTGATTTCTTTGTAATTTCCTTGATAATCTAGAGGATTTATCTTTTGTTGAGTTTTAATTTTCTTAAAATTTTCCCCACTCTACTTTCACAAACCTAAGTGGAGCTATTAAGTCATTCTCCACTTTTTTACTAGATACCAATCTCAGAGATAGGATTTTGTGTTAACCTACATGTAATCATTAGGTTTATACTCTTATTAATTTCATTTAAAGTTATGCAACATTATTGGGTGAACTTTTAATTTGGTTAATATTCTGATGTGTTGGAATAGGCTTTATTGATTGAGCCTCCAAACCCACCCTTAGTTGCTTCAGGGTTATGGCTTCATTCTTACCATTTTTGAGGGTGCATTTACCCTTAGCCTCGAGAACATCATTATTTTTTGTTCATATTCATATTCAGTGTTTAATTTTGAACAGGGTTAACTACCTAAAACCCCTTCCATATTTTAAAGCTAACGATTCTTTCTTCTTACAATGACTGAGATTCTCAGTGTTAAAAAATATTCACACAAGATAATATATGGATATAAACCCTTTAATTTATCTTAGAATTTTACAAGAAACTTTAAATTTTTTCACTTGATAACATAGGCTTCTCCCTTATTTGTATTCCATGTTATTTTTCTTTATAATACCATCTCAAAATTAGCATGGAGTTTTCCTATGATTTTTTCATGCTCTCGGTTCGCTCCACCTACCAAAACATCTATTAATTCTCTGCTTTATTCTCTCTATTGCAGGACAGATAAGACCTGGTGACATTCTCTAACCTAATATATATGGTCATAGCCATAGTTGGCATAGTTTTTATTCTAAGTATATATCATGATATTCAGTCTCTTGCTACTGATTTTTAGTAGTGTGTGATGTAATCTTCAGGATCTAGTTGTGAACAACGAACATATGTATATGTATTTTTTTTTACAGTTCCTCTTTTTTTTTCCATGTTATAATGAACACTATTTGCGATTTATTCACTTATAAGTGTTTTTTCCTTTGATAACTTAGATGTAGGCATGTAAATACATAAATATTTGAATTAGCATATTTTTTATTTTGAGTATTCTGTTTAATGAGATTTCTAGATTATTTCCTGTCGATTATGAAAAGATAGTGTACTTTTACTATTCCTCAATTTATTTCTTGAGTTGGAAACTTCCTTCAACTATATGAGGCTTATTCAACCAAAGTCCATTTTCCATAAGAAAGAGTGATAATTTCAGGCTTAGATATTGTCTAGTTTTGATTCTTTTATATACATAAGTTATACATAATTGTGTACTCTAATATGCATAGTTTTTTTTTTGGTTACCCTATAATAGGTATCTAATTCTTATCTTCGTAATGGAAAATTACTAATAAACATGTATGCCCAATTTTTTCTTGTTTTTATTTTTATCCGACTTGTTTGAATTTATAACCCTAAATATACAACACGAATCCTTGGCTAGCTTAGACTTACACTACCTATGAGTAAAACCTCAATGCCCATGAATTTAGTTGTATCAATCCTAAACTATGATTTTTTTCATCTACTCCTCTAAATTTCTTTTTGATATGGAGTCGAGACTACATTCATTGAGGGTTCACAATAAAGTTATCCTTTTGGTACTAGCCTATTAAGATGCTAACTCCACTCATCCCTTACTTAGTGGTATAACTAGGAATATTTTTCCACCTAATTAGAATACTTAGGTAGAAAAATATTACTTAATTTCTCAATAGGAAACCATTAATAAATTTCATACTATGTACTCAAATATATCTTCTTCATCATGTACATACAACAATACTATTTCCAAAGAAACAATATCTAAAAGATCTCAAATAGGGAAAATATTTTCACTTATTTGAATATGTGAAAATATAACATGAATAAGCATGCTTCTCTTAACCAAATAAATTGTTGTAACAACAACTCCAACATGAGGTTTATCTTTGGGAACCTGATTCATTGGAGAAGGAATTTAGTGTGGAAATAAAATTTGGAAGCAAAAGTATGGAAATGAGGAAGTATACCACTCACAACTATAAATATGGCAGTGTTGTTGCTCCTAGCCTTCCATAACCTACAAGGTTGACACCACAACAATTGGGGGAAAAAAGAGCAAAATGGATTTGTTATAGTTGTGATAGAAAATACACTAAAGGTCATAAGTGCGCTAAGAAGAAATTATTCTACATAGATTGTGAAGAGGAGGGAGAAAAGGAATAAGAAACATCAAGAGAGGAGGATATTCACCAAGAATCAACCCAATAGAAAGAAGATACGTGGATATGTGGATGACACCTTCATTATTTGGCCTCATGGAAAATGAAAATTGGACATTTTCTTAAAACACTTGAATAGTCTCTCTGATTCTATCAAGTTTACCATGGAGGTTGAAGAGAATAACAACCTTCCATTTCTTGACATCCTCATTAGCAGAAACCACAATGGCCGGGTTTCTCGCCAGGTCTATCGTAAGAAAACCCACACCGAACAATACCTTCATGCCAACTCCCATCATAATCCAACTCAGAAACTTGGGGTTCTCAACACATTAGCAACCAGAGCCGTGCTCATCTCGGATCATGATCACTTTGAACAAGAGAAAAACCATCTCATGGGAGTATTTGAAAAGAATGCTTATAAGAGAAACCAAATAATGAAAGCCTTTAATGATGCCAAAAATTGCGCCAAAAATAAACTTAAAATGGATGACATGATAGGCAAAGTTCACCTACCCTACATATCAGACATCACATATAAAATATCTCATATTTTAAAGAAGAAAAATATCAAAACATTTTTTAAACCCACAAATACTATTAACAAATGTCTCAAATATGTCAAATATATGATTGACCCTAGATTCCATAAAGGAGTTTACTTAATTCCTTGTTCATGTGGCAACCCGTACATTGGAAAAATTGGTCGATCTATCTTAACAAGAATTCAAGAACATGCTGCTAATATAAAACATAGCCACCTTAAAACCTCATCTCTGGTTGAACACTCCATCATAACCAAACATCATATTTGTGTTGAAAACTCTTGTGTAGTGGCCAAGATTGACCACTATCACCAAAAGAAATTTAGGGAAGCTATCGAAATTGGTAAGCACCCTAAAAACCTTAACCACGATGATGGCTAGAAAATAAGTGACAATTCGATTTTGACCTTAAACAACAATCATATCCATACCTAACCGCTCCTTTCCACGTATTTCACCTTTCATCCTTCCTATTCGGTTTCTACTCCTCTCCCTTTCCCCTTTTCATCCTCTATCATTTCCTAATTTGGTTGTCCAACTCCTCCTTTTTCCTTCATTCCTCCCTCCTTCTATCTCTTTGTCTTGGAATTCAATCAATATTAATCCATTAAATTTAAAGAAAATTTCTTAAAATCATTTTTCATTATTTTATTAATCCCTTAATTGTCATTTCCTTTAGATTATCTCTTATACCATCTCCTTTGAATAACCTTTAATCTTGAATAATCTTCACCTTTTCTAATAATCTTATCCTCTTCTTCCTTAAACTTTAATATTTAAATCATTCCCTAATTATAATATTCTTCAATTTAAATTAATTCCATTAATTATAAATAATAATCCTATAAAATATTCCATTATATATTAATTATAAATAATGTATCCATGCTATAAACTATATTTCATCCTTTAATACTATCTTCTAAATAAATTAATTAATAAATTAAACATTACTAATTATCCATAACTAATCAAGCAGCCTGAACTAGAAGCATTGAAGACAATTTTATATAGAAGCATCCAAAACTAATCAAGCATTGAGGAAAAATTTATATATAATTTTACATAGAAGCATCCAGAAATAATCAAGCATTGAGGACAACACTTTTTTGAAGGAAAGGGGAATGTTAGGTCCATATAATGCTAGTCTAGCCCCCTTATTGTTATTGGTGGTGTATCCCCCTTATTGTTATTGGTGGTGTATCCCCCTTATTGTTATTGTTGTGCCCATGTAGCCCCCATATTCTTATTTTCCTGCCCTTACATTATTATTGTTATGTAGGCTCTGATTATATTGTGAACCTTTAGACTCCTATATATACAAAAGAGGTCTTGTCATTTGTATCATCAAAGAATTTTTCATTTATGTAATGTAAAGGAGGTTTCCCCCTCGAAGAGGCTATTTCTCAAGTCGTTGATCTATCTTTTCCTTATTTTGTGAACTGGTTATATAACAACATGTAAGCATATTTTCTACTTTTCATCCTAGTAATGAAGAAGATTGTGGAAGATGAATGGTTTAAATTTCTAAATTGAAAATATGATTTTTTAAGTAATACAAAATTAAAAAAATTAAAAATTAATTTTCAAAGTAAAAAGGTTAATTTAATTATATATATATATATATATATATATATATATATATATATATATATAATATGTTGAACTTATGTTAATTATATAAGGTCGGCTCGTAGTTGATGCCACTACTGTGTGCGACCATCGCCCAATAGAATTGTATCTCCTAGCGTCTCATCAAGGGTGGATACATCTCCTCGCACCTCTACCATCTGTTGCATGCTGCTATCACCGCAAAACTCGAACACGTCCTTAGTCATCACCTCAACGGATGACACTACTAGGGTAGGCTCTACTCTCTCCACTAAGATGTGAACCGATGAAGTCAAGGAAGTCTCCAACACGGGTGACCCTTGCATCATATTGGGTGTATCCACTTTCTCCCTATGATCTTGTGTGCCCTTATCCTCCAAGCGCGAGGTATCCATTATGTTGGCTTCCCCCACTATTATTCAGTTAAGTTGGAAAAAGGTATCCAATCTTTCCACTCAATCCCGAACCATGCACTCAGTGCATCCATCATACTTGGGGAAAGGTGTCCTCCTAATGGTACGCTACAACTTTGAGCTCTACGTGCTAGACCCCCCACTAATCCTTCATTTTTCATCCTTCCTGAGTTGGGAGTAATCTCTGAAGGAAAAAGCTTCTATGAAGTTTTCCCCCATGGACTTCCATTCTTGAAAATAATCTCCCATCAGTATATGATCATGCCGCCTACCTTTCTCACTTGGGACTGAAGGTACAAATGTAGGCAACGTGGTCCTGGTTGGCCTACTAAAAGCTAGCGGGTAAGTGGCTTGTAAAAGGTGTCACACTATTATGAGACCCTTGAAGTCTTCCCAACTAGGGATTCATGATGGATGCTCTCATTCCTATTATGTTTTTTGATTCTTTCTAACATTCCCTTCTTTCCTTTGGCTAAATCATATAGGCCTTAAAGATGCTACCAAATGTTGCTTTCCCTTTTCTCCTTGACTCCTCCATATTTTCCACCTATGCTGCCTTTGGTGGGTAATGTTTTGTATACTCGCCTCATTCATACAAAAATATCCTCATGGTTGAGCCAAGAACGAAGCCCTGATACCACTGTAATATCCCAAATGGGGATTAACAATAATAAAAGTGCAAATAGACAAGTAACTACAACAAAAATGCAAAAACCATTAAAACACACAAACTGAAGCCAAAATCACTGCTAAGTCATTTTATTAATATATTGGTAAAGAGTACAACTGAGGTGCTAGAAATTTTACACCTGGGCCTGCTCAATGCGGGCTTGAATAAAAACTCAAACCCAAGCAAAAAATCTAACATGAAGTACCTCTGCATGGCTCAATATTTGTGCTTCCTAACCCAGAAATGTTGTTGCTGGCTATCTTCGTACTTCTAGTTGGGATGGTTCCTTTACTAAAAAAATTCTGGGCTTTTAACCCCAGACTGTACTCACCAAACCCACAAAAAATCGCGAAGGAATTGACCAGATGTTGACCCTGGAATTTTGGTCGATTTTCCTCTAGCTCATGCTGCTGGTTGCGTTAGGATCTCTGTTTGAAGCCTCAAACCTGCCCAAAAAATTCTGCCAAATTAATCTTGGCTTCTCCTCAATAAACCCAGAAAAACTCAGAAAGGGTTCGCCCAAAGCTTGACTTCAGAATTTGGCCCTATTGGACTTGGCTCACTGTGCTACTCGAGAAATTGGACCTTTGGATGAATCTGCTAGAAAATGCCTCTGAAAACCTACCAAAATCCCTGGTAGGAGGTGGCTAGCCTCCTCTCCAAATATATCGTTGAACCATGCATCTCTCCATAGTCTCGGCACTGACACCGAAATGAACTATGCAATCACTGTGTAGTCCAAAAGGTGCTATGTTCTTCTTGTAGTTGTTGTTGTCTAATTCCCTCACCAAAATGCAGAACTCCTCTCTTGAGAAAACACTCAAAGTCCCCCGAGGTAGAGGTTTAGATCTCTGCTTGAATATATCGTGTGCTAAACAGCACTGCAGACTTGGCTCTCCGGCTCAAGCGTGCTTGATTCAAAATGACCAAGACAAATAAGATGAATGCATGCATGCCAAAATGAGCCTTCCCTTCTTCCTTTTTTCCATGGAGGCCCAATTTATGCCTTGGGTCCCACCTTGGCCTGTGTTGTCTCTCCTTGGCCAATCACGCACTACCTTCCTCTAACCAATCGCACATTGTCCTTTTCATGCCTCTTCTACGCTGCCACCTAAGGACAATTCGACCCCACCACTAGAGCCACAATTTTCCCTTAGGGAATTTAGGAAAAGGCTTTATTTGGATTAATTATTAGTTGTGGGTCCCCTACCCATGTTATTTCAGCCCAATATTAGGAAATGCCAAAATAAATCAAAATTAGTATTCCAATTAGTTGACTGCTAATTTGGAATATTACACTACGTTGCGATCGAGGAGGGAAGGAAAGGAAAAGAACATACCCGACTACACAGAAAAGAGACATACTAGATTATACACGCCATGAACCAAAAAGGGCCGGTGGCATCTCCAAGAGTGAAGCAGAGTGGGACCTTCCTTGCGAAGCGAGAAATTTGATAGCGAGAACCCAAACCCAACACGAAGATGATTACATGAATGAGACTTTGTGTCCTACCCACCTAGGTTTAAGAACCTGCGTGAGTGGTCTCATTAGCATTTAGAAGCCCGTAAACACTTCCACCCCACTAACTTTGAACAATGACACACAAGCACCACGATTGGGAATAAACATAAATAATTTAAAATACATATTTAAATTTTATTTATAATATCATTAAAAAAATACATACATAATTTAAACGTCAGCCCACATATATATGTAATTTGATTTTGTGCCGTTAACATTTCCAGCAAACAATCTCAAAGATTAAATCACATTCAAAAGAACAATAACATAGAAGAGTGCTATTATTTTTTTAAAGAATCAGTTAAAAGTGAGAGCAATGTGCAGATACTTTCGATGTCCGTGACTCGTCTCATTAGCATTTAAGTGAGGAATGCGCTTTTAACCACCCCACTAACCTGAATATATAATTTTGTTTTTAAATAATGAGAAATTCTATTAAATTATGTTTAACCAATTTATTTAATAATTTATTAAAATTTAATTACCAAATTAATATTGACAAAAGTTATTATTAATTTCTAATTATAATTTATAAAATATAAATTATAATAATTATATAATAAAATTTTAATTTTCATTATTTAAAAATAAATAAAATCAAATATTAATACCTTTATCGACATAGGATTTGGTAGGCAAGCAAAGATTAATTGTGTTTAAAAATTCACTGAAATATAAAAAGTAGTAGGCAAGCAAAGATTAATGGTGTTTCATTTTTAAGATAAAGTTGTAAAATTGTCGTGATTATTCTCACTAGGAAATCGTGTCCATTCATTTTTAGCTCGGGGAGTACTGCGGGTTGTGCTATAGTGGGATATTTGCAATACGTTGATGAACATATCCATATGTATAGTTGTTTTACTAATTCGAATAGGAGTAGGTGGCAAATTTACGTGAACCGAATATCTCAAAGAGCACAGGTATTGGTGTTTTATTTAATTGCAAATATTGCTGTTTGAACATCAGGTAAGTTGTGAGCAATTTGTTTAAAGTACATGTTAGATGCAAAATTTGACAATTATATCAATGGAAAGAAAGTGAACTATTTAATTAAATGTTTTTTTAATATATGTTAGACGAAGAGGTTCTTTTCCTTCAACTAAATGATTTTAGGTTAACTATAATATATATTTATGAAATACAAATTATATATTTAATTTATTACTCTAATTTAAAAAATATTGCTTTAATATTTATTTAATATTTAAAATATCAATCTTAATTTACATATTTAGAAAGATCAAATTTATTAAATTGATAATATTTTTTTAGAATGTAAAATTCAAGGAAATGGTTACATCTCAAAAAATTTAATCTCTTTTGATGTATGATAAACACTGAGTTGAAATAGATAGTCTATGTATTAATAAAAACTAAGTGACTTCAATGGATTCCATGCTTGAGTCAAAGGATTCCATGTTTGAGTTAAAGGGATTTGGGGATGAATATTCTTTTAGAATAATGATTTATTTGCTAATTTATTCTTTAATTATTTTTTATAAATATTAAAGTAATGCATAATTTAAGGAAAATATTGCATTTGAAGAGAATTGATCGTTCTTAATGTATGATTGGTTGATAAGATATTATAAGTAGTACTCATTATACACTTAACATATGACATACATAAATTGAACCAAAGCTAAAATCAATTGATATTTCAAAATCAACTCTCTATACATAAATCAATTTAAAATAATAATAATAATAATAATTTTTAATTGAGAAAATCTAATGCAACCAATCATCTTTCTTCTCCAAAATTCATGAAAATCATTGCGATGTCTCTCAAATTATTCCAAAAATCATAAATATAATTATGAAACAAAAATAAAAATTTACAATCCTTAAAACAAAATGCATCAACTCTGTCATAAATCAATTTAAAATAATAATAATAATAATAATTTTTAATTGAGAAAATCTAATGCAACCAATCATCTTTCTTCTCCAAAATTCATGAAAATCATTGCGATGTCTCTCAAATTATTCCAAAAATCATAAATATAATTATGAAACAAAAATAAAAATTTACAATCCTTAAAACAAAATGCATTATTTTCATGAATGTGATTTAAAACTTAAGTAGTTGAGATTAAGTAGAAATATGTACTCAAAATTTAACTTGATCAAAGTGAATCACAAAAATGAAGCTATGAACAAGCTTCTCATGATATAGCCATAGTAAAATGAGACTCTATCTCACAAAGAGTTTGGGTTATAAAAAATAAGTTAAAGATTTATTTTAGAGCATTTTTTTCAAAATTTTAAAATAATATAGAAAAGGTTTAATTATATATAAAATAATATGTATAAGTATATAATAGGTATGATTTTTTAGGTTTAGAATCTCAAATCAATTTTTTTGATATAAATTTCAAATTAAATCTATAATATATAATATAATCTGGTTGAAATTTTCTTATTATTTAAATTAATATATATTTTTAATTATAATTTTAAAAAATATATACTACTTGGAATTTGATTATGGCTTGTGTTTTTCTAAATTGTAGATAGATTATTCAAGAAAACACATCATATATATGCACCTTTAAACAACGTAAAATATTTAATATAATTTTCTGAAAATGAATATAATTATATTAATTAAAAAATTGAAATTATATAATAAACATTTACATCTAACTTTCATTTAAATACAAAACCTAATCTCTTAAAAATACACTTTGGGAAACTTTTAAATAAAAAACATGAATAATAAATTCAAAACAAAGAGATTCCTTTTCTCGAGCTAAATGCTTCCAAGTTATCCATGTGATATAGCCCCAAACCTAAATTCGCAATATCACACATTATATATATTTTTTAAATTACAAACTCGAAATGTGGTACGATATTTATTGAATTTTGTGACAGCTGACTACTATTTATAACGCAAAGTATAATAATTATTAATAAGACTTAATTGAGCTTGACTAATAAAAATGAAAATAAATAAATTAAATTAAAAATAAACAAAAATCAAATAAAATACTTTATTGTTAACTCCGTGACCTCTCGTTTAATTGTTGGTCAGCTACCGTACTGTTTGAAATTCAACGCAAAATCAAATGCGTTACTACTTTATCACATTCGGGTGGCGGCAGTTTTATCTCAGACGCTGGTATACTGGGGCCATTTGTATTACATTCCAGATGGTTTTATTAAAAGCTTGAATAACATTATGGCTAAATTCTTATGGGGTGGGGCTTACATGCCGCAAAAAATTCATCTTTGCAAAATGTCCAGCCTATGTAGATCAAAACATCATGACGGTTGGGGAATTCTCAATTCCAGGATTTTCAACAAGGCTCTGCTTATAAAATCCTTCTGGAAGGCAGTACACGGTTCGGGTATTTGGCAGGATGTTATTAAGTGTAAATATATTCGGGGGGATCTAATGAAACAAATTCTATGTTCAAACTATCCTTCCTCAAGGCACATATCGGCGATCTGGAGAAGTTTTAAGACGATTATATGTCATGTTTCGGATCGGCTAGCTTGGCAGTTTAGGGACGGGGGAGACATTCCGTTTACTTTTAAGAAAATTATTGGGCTGCCTATAAGCGATTCTCCCTCTCTGTTGCTTATACATTGCCTGGCACACAGAGGCATAAATTTCATCTCTCAGACAGTTAGGATATGGTCTTTCGACTCGCCGGAATTTAAATCTGCGCTCCAACTTGGGTTGCCTGAGTATGTTTCGGAGGAATGGGAGGCGCTTAGGGATGCTTTCAGGGCTGCGGGGTTCAGTTGGGATGCTGGCGGGGACTCTATTGTTTGGGATGGTCCCATACACGAGGGCGCTCCAATAGTCAAAGATATATATAGTGTTCTGAATTTCGCCTCCTACAGGGATCAGATGACAGAGTCTTTCTTTACATTTTGGAAGAGGAAAATCCCTACTAAAATCGTCCTTTTTGGTTGGCTGGTTTGGAAGGGCAGGATTCTTACGGGGGAAAATTTGAGCAGGAGAGGTTTCCTGGGGCCTTTTAGATGCCACATATGTTGTGAGGAACTAGAATCAATCGATCATCTTTTCTTCCGCTGTCCAGTTATTATGCAGTTATGGCGGCTTTTCTCTATACATTTTATGGGTCCAGCATGGTCTCCTACTGATTTTTTGACTGCTGCCATGGATTGGGACAGCCTGAAAGGTAATTTTAAATCACTGCCTTTCTTCTTCATTTGGGAAGTGTGGCTGGGAAGGAACAGATTGATATTTGAAGAGGTGCCTTTTCGGATACATCAAGTTTATTCTTTTATCCTTGGATGGATGGAAGATCGTCCTAGTCCAGGTGCTACTATCACAGATTGCTCCATTCACATCAGACCTCATGATATGGCAATTCCAGCGATCTATTTCGATGGTGCATGTGTGGATGGGCTCATGGGGTGTGGCGCTTGGATTAAAATATCTCAGCGTGAAAGGGTTCATATTCATTGGAATGCTGGAATGGGATCCAACAATAAGGCGGAATTAATTGCTCTGTGGGGTGGTCTCCGTTTTGCTGTCCTATTACAGATTCAGGATGTACATGTATTTGGGGATTCACAGGTGGTAATCGGTTGGGTCAATAGGACTATGAAAATGATGCGGCCTGATCTACTGGGCTGGTTACACAGGATTCGAAGTTTCTGGGTCATTCTCAACCATCCTCCTATTAAGCACATTTTCAGAGAAAGCAATACGAGGGCAGATGGTTTGTCCAGAAAAGGTTTGGCTTCTGATTTTGGGTCTATGCACGTCCAGCTCTTCAGAGATGGACTAATCCATTGGCAAACTACAATACCAATTCCATAACAGGGTAAGGATTAGTTTTTGTTTATGACAGTTTTTGTTTTCTCAGATTATTTTGCGGTCTACTATGGCGCTGTAGAGGGTACACAGGATTTTGGTAATGGTTAATGGTTGTGGTTAGAGGGCCTAGCAGAGGGGTCAAGTCGTAATATGGATGCCAGTATAGTTATAGTCATATTATATGAAGAGGTGCCTCTGTCACATGTATAAGCATGGTGTGAGTGTCATTATACATTCTACTTCAAGCGAGCCTGTTATCATTTTATTAGGATGGCAATTTTGTTCCTCGCTGCTATATATCCAGAATGTCAATCTATCTTCTTCAAGCTGGTATGGTCAAAATACAACAAGTGAGCCTGTTACAAAACTACCAACGAACCCCGATTCAGTGCAATCAAACGAGCCTGTTCATATATATCATTCGAGCTGGGCATTTACAAGTGAGGCTGACTTATTAATTATGAGGGGCATCATGATATATTCTCAATGCTGTTGTAATGACTCATATCTCCCGTGCCTGCCAACTTTACTACATGAGATCTTGTGAAATGTTTTAATCGTATTATGTGTGCCTCTCACTTCTCATCAAGTGAGCCGGTTTATTTGAATCAAGCGAGCCTGACAATTATCTTTTCAAGTGAGCCACTACAGTCTTTCTAGCATGTCAATCAACTGATATATTTGGATATCTTGTTCGTATGTCAATCTTGCACAAAAGGGTCTGTTTTTCTCAAGGGATTATGTATCTGCTATGTGCTTTTGATTCTGGGAAGACTTTTCTAGTCATGCGGGGCAGATCATGGGCGATCTGATATATTTTCTAACATGTCTATTTTCTTTAACCATTGTCATTTATCAGTCATCACTCTTATTCACAATGGTCATTTTCCGAAGGTCCATTATCTTTTTGTACAAGCCATCCTTCACAATCTCTATGTTTTCATTCTGCTTGATGGTCATTTTGTATGGGAAGGAATATATTCCCGCTATGAGGAGGCCAACCAAACACATTTCTGCTCCTTCTTCTATAAGTGAGCATTATCTTTTGGCCAGTATATGGTGGATTTCTCGCTGCAGGTCTTTACAGCTGAGATTATTTATGTCAATGTACTGTTTTATATATTAATATAATCAGTGTTTTTTTCTTCTGAAAAAAAAAAGTAATGAAATAATATCACAACCAACCAACCAAGGTGAAAAACAAATGAGCATGATCCATATTATATATGGACTTTGATTTAATGACCGATCTGCTGAAATAGTGGCTGAAATAGTGGGCTCCCATCTCAAAAAACCAAAAATTTCTAGTTGGCCACAGCAATTCTAACATCATAAAAACGATATTTTTTTGGGAATTATTAGAACGCTCATAGCTATAATATAAAGAATCTTAGTTATCATACAAGTGTGACTCTAAGTATAGAAGTTACTTAATTTGTACACTGTCAATTCGTAATTTTTTTGCGAAATGGTGTAATTGTTGAAGCGTATAAATAATTCTTAGCTATTCAAAAACACTTACATCCTTGAAAAGTAAAGTTCACACAAATAAAATTTACAATCACCGGACAAAAGTGGAAAAAACAAAATATATAAACGAAAAAGTTAAAAAAAACATTCTACAGTTAAACACTACACTTACACAAATTGCCTCAGAACTCTCTGATTCGTGCGATCCACTAAAAAGCAATTATGAACCTCCTTCGCAGCTTTAGCGGAAAGGAATGCAGCGACTTACATCAGCTAAAGCCAGGCCCACAAACGCGATCAGAGATTACGAAGGAACCGGGAGAGATGGAGCATGCAGCAGAAGCGGCAAAGATCTGTCTGGGATTTCAGGAATCTCGGTCTCACCCTCCAGCATCTTCACGGCTTCAACCATTCGAGGTCTGAATGCCACCATACCATGTGCGCACAGAATACCCACCAAAACAAATCTCTCCATCACACTTTCTCCCCCGCTCTCTCGGACTCTCTCGTCTATTATCTCACTGGTCCTCCCATGTTTCACTAGCGTCCATGCCCAATCTGTGATGAGATAACTGAAGGCCGACTCCGCAGAGGCATCCAGAGCCTTTCTGCCGCTCATGATCTCCAGCAGCAGAACCCCAAAGCTATACACATCGTTCTTGTCTGTCAACTGTCCGTAGAGAGCGTATTCGGGGGCCATGTAGCCATGCGTCCCTACTACTCTATTCGTGAAATGGAAGCCCATTACTTTACTCATCATCCTCGCCAGACCAAAATCGGCCACACGGGCATTCATTTCCTCATCCAGCAGAATGTTAGTGGCTTTGATGTCTCTGTGATAAATTGCGGACTCTACGCCATCGTGCAAATAAGCCAGCCCCTTTGCAGTCCCCATGATGATGTTCCTGCGCTGCGACCAGCTCAGAGGTCGGACCTTCGACTTTTCTCCGAAGAGATGTTCATCCAGACTTCCATTAGGCATATAATCGTATATTAGAAACTGTTGATACTGTTCTCTGTCGTCGCTGGCCATGCAGTAACCCCTCAAAACAACCAGATTCCGGTGCCTGATGTTATTGATGATCTCCACTTCGTTCACGAATTCAGAATCGCCTTCTGGTGTGGAATTTATAATTATTTTCACAGCGATCGGCTGAGAATCCACAAGCGTTCCCCTGTACACCGTTGCGAAACCTCCTTTGCCAATGATGTTGGCATCGCTGAAATTATCGGTGGCGTCCCGAATTTCTTCAATTCCGAACCACACGGCGCCGCTGTTGGGTCTCACGGCGGAGTTCATAAGATTTCCGTTCCCCCTCACGAGTCGCTTGCGCAGTACAGCCTTACGATCAATTTTCGTCCCCCGCAGACAGTACAAAAGCCCGACAGCACAGATCAAGAGAAGGACCGCGGCAGTGCCGGTGAAACTGTAGGCCAAAACTGGGCCATGCGATGCGGTTTGAACAAAGGGCAAGCGGAAGATACACTGTGCAGTGCTCCTGCTCTTGGGACCGAATTCATTAACAACTCCTGCGGCATAGACAAGCGTGAAATAGTAGCATTTCAAACTGGTCGCTTCTGTCAAGTTTCTGCAGCGGTCTACCAACATTTTGTGAACAAGCTTTAGACTGTCGTTGCATTCATAACAGGCGTCCAGATCTGAGAGGTCGCCTTTGCAGGCCGAATCCATCCGAGTAGTCCCCAGTTTGTGAATCCAGTCCTCCTTGCTTTGTATGCACGAGCACAGAACGGGACTTGATACAGAACGTGACGTTTTATTATTGAAACAGATTGCAACCAAGTCTGGCGACAGAGCCAGAGAATGAAGCTGCTGCTGATAGAGCCCAAGACAGGAAACTCTGGAGGCAATGCTGGGAAACTCGAACATGGATGCATCTCTCAGATACTGAGCTAATCCTATGCCAAGCAAGCCCCGCAATGTCTGGCAGCAGTCGGATTTAATGATGGCGGATTGACAGGAAGACTTGTCCCACGGCAACTGGCGGACATAATCAAGGTTCATCGGACACTTTACATCTGCATCAGCATATGCCCAATTCAACAACCCCAGAAGCACCAACATAGTCTTCATTTTTATTTTTCTTCTGGTAACTCAAGTCAGTTCACAGAGCGCAGACAGATAAATAACGCCAATGCATGCTCGGACACTGCCCCTGCAAAGATATTTCCCTGAAATTACTCGCGAACCACCTAACAAGCAGAGCATTTTCCTCGAAATTATTGTTTTTAATTCTGCAACTTCTTCTGAAATGATAATGGATACTAGGTAGAGTGTGAAATCACAGAGCTTCTCAAGTTGGTCTCTAGTCTCCTGCACCTCCACTTCTTCGAAGATCAAAGGAAAGAGCGGAGTTGTTTCGGTGTATCACTATTTCTTCCGAAATAATAGGAAAGGCAGAAATTTGAAGCCAAAACCGGAGTATTTCTTCATGATATTTTATCATAAAGGTGATAGAAATACAAATTAAATAAATAAATAAATAAGTGAAGACAATTTAATTGTTAAATTAGTAGGGAAGACCATTATTAAATTAGTGAGGGTAATTATTTTGGTAGTTATCTCAGAACGGGCAGTTATCCCAGAACTGGCAGCTATCTCAGAAAGTAGGTTGACTCATTATCATTATTTAAGGAAAACTACAATCATCAAACTAGCAGTGAGGATAACCATATTTAGCTGTTATCCCCGAATGCAGATCAAGTCATCATCGTTATTTAAGGAAAACTAGGCCACATGGAATAACTTGCTAGTCGTCCGTAAGGGAGTAAGCTTTAACTCTTGCCAAATGCCTCTGGATCATAACCTGATAACATGTTCTTACATTTACTTTTTAGAAAAACGACTTTTTAGCCAAACAAAAACAGTTTTAAGACATACTCCGGGCCTAAAATATCTATTATCTATTATTATTTATTTAAAATTGATTATAATTTAATGAATTACTTTTTATAAATATGCACTAATTCCTTATTATATTATTAAAAGAAAAGTAAACAAATCACACTTTCCTTATATTTTTATTACTATAAAAATCTTCTTAATCAATCCTTAAAAATCGCTGAAAGGAAAATGAATTTGTTGATGTGAATTATTACACTGTTTTTAATGTTAAGCCTGAAATAAAAACACCTAACAATGACACTTTCTTTCATGTTTTGAAGTTTGAAGTCATTAAGTAAGTGAACATTTAAAAGAATTAATTTTTTAATAAGGATGTAACTTACTTATAAATTATTAATATTTATTTGAAAATATTTAATAAAATGGTTTGTTATTGGCAAATTAATTAAATATTTAACAGAGATTTAAAATTAATGATTGATATTCAACCTTTATCCTTGTATATATATATAACTTTATATCTTAAATTTTACAATACGAATGATGGAAACAGTTTTATTTTTATTTTTTCTTTACAAAATTTCATTATTAATACGCCATTTATAAATTAAACATATGCTTAACTTATATATTTTTACTAATAATATACATAAACAAATTTTTTTTTTCGAACCAATCAAAAAAGATATTTAAAATCTTTATCACACTTAATTTTATACTTTATACATTGACGTTGCAATTTTTTTTTGCATAATTTCACAATATTACTATATTAACCTCAACGTTTATGTTTTATAGATATTTAAGATCTATATCCCACTTTATTTTATGCTTTATACATTGTCGTTGCAATTTTTCCCTAATTTCACAATATTAACCTCAACGTTTATGTTTTATTAACTACATATTTTCGTTACCTTCGTTTCTCATGTACTTGATTGACTTCTATTGTATTCCTCTTTGTTTTTCCAACTTTTAAAAGACCATGCAAGTTTCTTGTTCGCTGAAGATCTTATCAAGATGGGAATTGGAGATTTTGAAAGAGAAATAAAAATATTTGATGTTGATTAAAGCAAGACATTTAAGTGGCAAGGAATTTGTTAGGAAGAAGCATCCAAAGGAATTGATCAAAATTTCGTGATCTTCCCCTATTTTATTCTAACTTTTTTCCATACCATTATCCTATTGTTACTATTAACAATTACATTAATTCAATTAAAAAATATAAAACAATTTAATTATTTCAAATAATTGTTTTATATATTTAAGTTATTATTTTTTAAATTATAATGATGGATAAATTCTTTTTAATGATACATTCTTATTTATTATAAGAACATATTATTAAAATGTTATACGTTAATATGATATAGATACTAATATGTAAAGTGGTTTTTATGGTAACGAATTAGTGTGTAAGATATGCAAAAATATAAAGAAAATTCTAACATATGTGAAAGAATGATTATTCTTATTACATTATTATTATATTTTCTATTAAAATATAGTTTATATGATAATGTAAAATTATTTTAAAAATGATGTCTTAATATATTTTATAAACTTATTTAAATTAAATATATGAAAAGTTTTTATTAAAAAAAGAAAACAGGTTATATAAATAGAGAAAGGAAAGAGCTAATTTTAAAACTAGATCTTAAAAATTTATGGAAAAAAAAATTAATTGGTAAACTAAAGAAAATAATATAACTTCTTTTAAAAAATGGATTTTCTTCGCATTTATTATATTGTTTTATTAGCAAAAATATATTATTTATTTTTTTGAATCATTGAATATCATTTATTTGCTATGTTATTGGCCTATACATTTGAAGTTTTGTAATGCAAGTACATGTTAGACTCTTGATTTTTTAATCTTTTGCTAAGATTTTGTTGAGTTTCTTACATTTTCTAACTTTGTGACTATAAAGAAGGATTAACAAATACTTAACACAAAAAGCATAAAAACATATTTTCAATTACATTGATGTTATAGTTTAACATAATTAAGTCAGATTGGTAATATATATTTATAATAACATTTTGTGTGTATAAATTATTAACTAGCATTTGCCAGTAAAGGTGCAAAAATACATCTAAGGAATTGAACATGCCTATGATGTTACTGCAAAAATGTTGCAGCAAAGGAAAGATAACAACCTAAAGGGTGCGGGATGGAGGGGAGGAAATTTGTTCAGGATTGCAATAGTCTCATACTTGTGTCTATCCCTGTCTGACAGATGTTGCTAGAACCACCTGGCTAAATCACTTTTTCCCAATAATAACACCATGTCAAAATCTTATATACATATTATATCCAAGTTATAACATGAAAGGTAATGAGGAGAAACATTACCATTAGGGGAATTTTGAGGTCTAAAATGGCCCCCCTAAGGAAAATGTACAATCAAAATTCACTTTATGAGAACCAATCACATTTTAGGGGATGATATCATCCCTACTGGTTGAGGTGGCATTACTTGAGTTAAAGGTACTTACTTGTCACATTTTCAATGGTGGATAAAAATTCATGGTTAACCATGATAATGTAAATACTTTTAAAGTCAAAATAAATTACTCATAATAAATGTCATTTCACATTTTTTGAATAAAAATATATTATTGTCATTTCATATTAAAATAAACAATGCACATCCCTATACATTTATTATATTATATTATATTATATTATTTTTATATAGTATATTAATTACATGTTAATATACTATATAATATAATATATATAATATAAATTTTAATTAATAACATAAAATATAATTAAGAATTTGTAAATTTACAATTTTTTTATTAGTTTTATTTTGATACAACTTTTGAATTGAATTTAACTATGGTTACATGGATTGTGATGCAAAAAAGTGAATTGCAAATTCATAAATATTATTTTATTCGTTTAACTATTATTTCATTATTTCCAGACCTCAAAATTCCCCTAATACATAGGTCTTTGTGGGAACTAGTGCACAAAAATGTAATTACACAAAAAAATGACAAAAGTAAGTGTGTGTTGATAATATGATTAAATAACCACAAGAATTATTGTGCAATCAACATAGAGGAGTATTAAAGTTAATGGAGAAATTTATTCTTGGAGGAAGTCAGTTCATTACTTATACGTGAGCGTGCTCTTTAATGATGGTAGAGCGTTCCTCGAAAGACGAAATAAAACTGCTCAGTTTAATAAATATATTTTATGTCTTCAAGTTGAATGACTAAAAAGCAGTGTGCTTTGGTGATTGGGTAAATGCCTAAGAAATGGAATTGTGGCCCTAGTGCCAGGTCTGTTGTTGGTGGCGGAGAAAGTACTCTGGAACTGTTTTTTCGAGTGAAATCAAACTTGATCAACGTTCATTTTGGTTGAAAATACGCACCGCTCAACCTTGGTCAAAAGTATAGCTAACACGCCGGTGACCCCGGGAACTGCGCTGATCTCCCTCGTCTTCCAACGATTTTCACTAGCGTGGGCTCTCAGCACTGATTTGCCTGTCGGAGAGGCGTTGTTCCACGTGAAGGTTGACCCGTAGAGTTTGACGGAATTTGAGAGATTTGCTAACAGTTCGGTTAGTGTGAATAATGAGCTTCCTTCATGCAGAATCAAAGTGTGATCTGCGGTGGTCTGTCTGTTGGAATGTGCTCGCAGCAGATTGATCGTGAAATTTGTAAGTGTAGACCTCCCCTTATCTAGAAACTACTCTTGCATATCAAATTTCATTAGTCTAAATTCTTCAGTCTTGATATACTATATTAAAATTGGTACAAATACAATAGGTTTATATAGGTTTTTTTGAATTGTTGTGATATTTAATTTATTCCAAACTTAGGAAGATAAGTTGATAGAATATCTCAAGTATCTCTAACAAGCACAATTAAAATTCAATCCTCTAGTTATAACATTAATGCAAGTTTAAACTTCAACAAGTTAAAGCTCCGATCAAGTATAGTTCCAAAGAACATTCATCACTTGAACTCAGACTAAGAAAACTCTAATAAACAAAGTTATTTTTAATTAAAGTTCATAGTCCCTTCATAGTTCCCAACTATAATAAACAAAGTTAGTTTTCATTAAATTTCATAGTCCCTTCATAGTTCTCTAGTCAAATTTATTGTTGGCCAAAAGCTCTAACAAATATTCTTTGGTCAAATGTTGATGAAATAAGAGATTGTGACAAAGAAGAACTTTGACCAAGCTCATATCTCTATACCTTTTTTTTCAGTTTTAGCCAATAAGAAGTCATGCTAATGATACTTCCAAGGAACTTTCCTAGATAATTATTTGATTAAGGAATTGTGACCAATAAAGTATGATTGCCTTGTTCCCTAATTGATCCATGTTGTCATGTTGATCTTTGGTTTTGTTGGTTAAAATTCATGTTGATCACACTTCTAAGGAATTTCTTACTTAAGAACTTTAACTAACAAAAAGATGAAGCACTGTAATAAATAGGAAATTTAATAAAGAAACTACAACCAATAAGAATTTTATGAATTATGTCGAACATGAGACATGCCATATGTTAATCATTATATATATATATATATATATATATATATATATATATATATTTCGAGTGTATATTAAATTAGATAAATAAAACATAATTCATCTCACATATTAAAAAATGAAAAAAAAAAAATCCTAAAAGTAAGAAGATCTAGAAAAACAAAAATCAGATAAACTATCTAAAAATACAAAAATTAAATAAGCCATAAACCATATCAAGTGTATGGTACGTGAATTTTAATTATGTAATTAACATATATTATATATCATAGTCAACCTAAATTTACAAAATTTAAATTCAAATTAACCATAATTTGAAAGCTATATTAAGTTTTACTGTTAGCTTTGAAAATTCCAATGGTCAGTATATCAAGCTGCATTGTGTTACTGTTTTATTTTTACAAAACAAACCTGTAACATGTCGCTCACAATAAAACAACTTCGTGAAACGATGAAGTCCAAGAGCACATTTTGAAACCACCTAACAAACAGAGCTACCATACTCCCACTCTACTCTTATCTTGCTATTGGATATGTCATACTAGTTTTGGTTAATGTTAGGAAAAAGAATGGTGGAATATATACTGCCTCCATGAAAGCTAAGGTTATAACAGCAAGAACAATGGCATCGCACAGGGATCAACAAGAGAATTGAGTTTATTATTCAGTGTGCCTTCTTCACGTCACTCACCTGCCAAAAACCAAACATGATCTCAAAAAACTAAAGATTGGAAAAGACATATTCAATGATATAAATGAACTTGAGATGTCTAAGATATGCTAAGAGAACCACAAAACCCTGAATCAAATTGGCTGTATATGATTGGTTTATAATCAAATTAAATCATCCATTAAAACAAAACATAAGAGCATTCTCTTTTCTTCTTGTTTTGTCCTCAAAGAACCGCTCATCTTGAAAGACAATGAGATAAGATTCCACTTCAACAATTGAATGATAGTAGGGCCAAAACGCTAGCAACTTAACATGGAAATTAAGAAGCAATGGACAATGATAGAGTGACCTTTATCCTGAATGATTTTCTCTTTAGAATTAAATGTTAATGATTTTCTCCTTGTATGTTAAAACCCTCCAATTTTCCCAAATTAAAAAAAATAAAAAATATTTTAATATTTTAACTCTAAAAAACCAAGACATGTAACAACCCAAACCAATTCAAGGAAGACCATTATCTACATATTTTTTTGTAGATAACTATGAGTGAAATTGGGTATATCATATCAATTTTGTGACATCCCATATAGATTAATTTTCAAATACGCATCCGAAGCCATGGAGTTTATCGGTTCATCTTCTTTTTTCTCCATGTCACTCACCTGCAAAACAACCAATGAGAGACCTAATAGAGATAATGATTGAAAGAGAGAGTTAGTTATTTAATGAACTGAACCTCTCACAAGGTAGCAGAGAGTGCTGCAAAACTCAAAATTATTGAATTTAATTATAAACTATAGAATATATAATTGCAAAACTCTAAAAACTATGTTAAATTTTGAATTATCCAGAAGATGAAAAAGCCAAACCAATACAAGCGGAACCATTATCTACGAGGCCGTATCCATTCACATTAAAACCAAACTAAAGAATATAAATGTGAAATTAGTGTTTTTTCTTTGTGATTAACAAAAAGGCAACCAAACAATGGAATCTGCTCTGCCATTAACAAAAAGGAAACCAAACAATGGAAGCACACAGGAAAGCATTGAAAAAATCAACCAAAGACTCCTAGTATAGAGGCAATTAAAAATTAAAAATTATACACAAAAATTTCTAATAAACACATGTGCCCATATCACAGACGAGACAAAGAAATTAAAACAATTAACAAAGGCAATGCAAAGTAGAAAAAGGAAGTTGAATACTAGAATAGTAGTGACTCATATGAGTTACATCTATCACAAAATTTGTTGTTGTAAAATTCTTATTTCATATCACATTCAAAACTTATTAGTCACTCGTGATATATGTTTTTGATACTGAAGTGTTCAATGTAAGTCAATGTCATCCGAAGGTCCAAACACCCAAAAATTTATTACAAAGTTGTAATGACGGCAGGTGAACTAACAAAACATATTATAATTAAAAAATTTCGCACCTACAAAGGATGTACTTACTGTAAATTTTGAAGGGTTCAACTTGAAATTGAACGTCATTTTGACGAGTTGTTGATTTACCAGTCACGTCAAGTTTGATGGGGAAATATTTGCACCAGCTGTCAAATACGTCCTGAAATGAAAAATATGTCTTACAGGATGTCAAATTCCAGGCCTGGTCATCATATTTTAAAAGGGAAAAGTGTTTGGGGCGCATTTGGAAAGGGGATCTATTTTTTAAAAGAGGGTTTCTATATCCTTTTGATTTGTTTTATTTTTTTTTTAATCCATTTGAAAGAGTTGTATTTATTATTAAAAGAGCACCCATTTTGTTTGAGATCGCTTTTCTGGATCTGGAGATAGATCCATTTATTTTTCAATTGCTGGAGGTTGAAAGGTTTTTTTGAACTAGACTTGTCATAATGAATAATTAGATTGTAGAGGCGTACTTGAATGAGATTAAAAAGCTCAATTAATCCAATCATTCTAATTGGAAATTCATGTTGCCAACCCTGCTTGAGGGGAAAAGTGCATTATCGATTACAAATGGAGATGAATTGAAGCTGACAGCAACAGAAGGCAGAACAACTGCAACAATTCAGGATTGGGAGAAGAGGGATAACAAGGAGAAAGTGTTGTTGAAATCGCTAGTTTGAGAATGAGATCTGGACAATTCTCAAGGAGTTATAGGAGATAAAAACACAAATCGCTTATTATTCCTAAAGAGAAAGATTCTCTCCATTAAAATGGAGGAGAATGAATCAGTAGTTGCATTCATCTATCTAATCAAGGAGCTAAAAAATAAGTTGGGTGGCTTAGGGGAGATAGTGTCAAACACTGATCTTGTCACGATTACCATGAATGGTATGACTGATGACTATTAGATGTTTATGATTGGCTTGAATGCGAGAGAGAAAGCCACCAAATTTGAAGAATTGACAGGGAT
The DNA here is from genome assembly GCA_034641835.2 of Pinus albicaulis. Lineage (NCBI taxonomy): Eukaryota > Viridiplantae > Streptophyta > Pinopsida > Pinales > Pinaceae > Pinus > Pinus albicaulis. Next base: position 160,680 of record JAXQQM020086032.1, read on the forward strand.
CCTGATGCAAGAGGAGGAAAGGCGGATGACTCTGAAACACCGAGAGTTCAGATCTTGGTATAATGGTGAAGAAGAAGCCCTTCAAAGTGAATGAAAGTGTAGGACAGAAAGGCAGAGGTAAACCACAAAGAAATCCACCTCATGGTATGTCATTTGAAGGTATGTATTCAAACAAAAGTGATTCATGAACCAAATATTTCTATTGTGGTAGAGTTGGTCATATTGCTAGGTATTGCCATAACAAGAGGCTTCATAAAACTAGACATAGACATAAGAAGCATGCAGGGAACTTTTTTGATGAAGATAAAACTCGGGACCTCAGACTGTTTATGTCTGATTCTATGCTCTCTGCTGAGAATGATGAAGTAGATACTCAGTTTTTGGATTCAGGAGCTTCCACTCACATGAAAGGTAACAAACATTGGTTTAAAATTTTTAAAGAAAGAAATAGTGGTGCTAAAATCTATCTTGGTGATGACAAAAGGTACAAAATCAAAGCATATGGTAATGTTCCTGTCGTATTTTAGGATCGAAATATTAGGCATATTCAAAATGTAATGTATGTACCCCGAATAAAAAATAATATGATCTTTGATTCTATGATAAGAGATGAGAATCTTAAGGTAGAGTTTTTTAAGTCTTATTGTGTTATTAAAGATCTACTCAATCGTATGAAGCCAATTGCATCAGGTATTTGAGTGGGAGGTATGTACAAGCTTAATGTAAGAAGTGCACCACACCAAATCTTGACTTCATCAGTTATGACTAAAAAATACTTATGGCATCAAAGATTCAGTCATATCAATTTCAATGACCTGTTGCTACTTTAGAAAAGAGGTATGGTCAATTGTCTCCCTATTTTAAAGAATTTTGATCTTTATTATGAAGCATGTGCTCTTGGGAATATGCACAGAGATGCGTTTCCTGCATATTTAGATAGAAAGAAGAGAGATATACTAGGGCTTGTGCACACTAATTTATGTGGGCCGATGCAGACGAGTTCATTAAGAGATGCCTATTATTTCTTATTATTTGTTGATGATTATAGAAGATTAACTTTGGTATATTTTCTCAAAAAGAAGAGTCATACTTTTGAATATTTTAAGGATTTCAAAAGCATGATTGAAAAAAAGACATGGAAATTCATCAAAATTCTCCGCTCGGACCAAGGGGGAGAATACAAGAAGGGTGGTTTCATCAGATATTGCAAGGACCATGGGATAGTTCAGAAGTTCACAGTACCCCACTCTCCTCAACAGAACAGGGTTGCAGAGAGGAAGAACAAAACCCTTGTGGAGTGTGCTCGTAGCATGTTAGAAGGTAAGAATCTATCTAATGGTTTTTGGGCATAAGCAATAAATACTACAATATATTTGAAGAATATGAGTCCAACAAAAAGCCTTGATTTTAAAACTACATTCGAAGGTTTAATAGGTTTTAAGCCTGCAGTTAATCATTTAAGATTTTTTGGCTCCAAAGATTTTTCTCATGTTCCAAAAGAGGATAGGAAGAAAACAGATTCAAAGGAAATTAAATACATTTTTACTGGGTATTGTACAAAGCTTAAATCTTATAAATTGTTTAATCCCTCTACTCATAAAGTGTTTTCAAGTAGATATGTAGTATTCCATGAGCAGGTTGATGATGGAAACCATGATAGTGTCAATGGAGAGTGGCAGATTCCTTTGTTGATGGAAGAAGGGAGTGATGAAACAGGGACAACCATGAGCAAAAGAAGCAAAAAAAGGAGGAAGTGGATGGTATAGATGCAGTCAGCAAGCCAAGTCCACCAAGGGATGATCAAAATAGATTTGAAGCCAGTCCACCACTAAGGAAATTAGGAAGAAAAATTCAATTTCCAGCAAGATATAGGGATCATGCTCTTATAACTAGTATGCTAAATGCTGTTGAACCCTCAAATTATAAAGAATCTTGTCAATATGATGAATGGAGTGTTGGGTATCTGTTATATTATTTCCATGACTAGTCCCACACACTATACGTTGCACCAGGCCCAGCAGGGGGGTCACATGGGGGGTGAGGGGGTCACAGCGGACCCAGTCATAGGTGAACCCACCCATGGTTTTGTGCATGGGTTTGCACATGGTTTTGGGGGGATGATGGTTTTCGACCCCTGGTATTTTGTAGATTTGTTCAAGGGAACTACGATTATGTTCTAATCCAGGGTTAATGGATTGGGGTTTATGTATGCCTCGGCATGTATATATATGTGTTGTAACACTAAAAGGAATATAATGAAAAATCAAGCTGGTCATCCCGATTTGGGATCTAGGGGAAAATATCTGTGTATATATTTTTTATGTTTTATGCTCTCTCTATTGTTTATTTTCTGTTTTTAAGATTTGGTTGTAGATAATTTTTGTGCAGGGTTAAAACCTACATTTGGTATCAGAGCTGTTTCGGCTTCAAGGGGACGCCTTTGCTACTAAGGGGTTTTTTGCTCGGGCCTAACGTAGATCATGTTCAGTGGGAGATCTATGGGATCAATTCTTGCGGTGAAAGAAGAAGATGAGCAGTGGAAAGATAGAGATTGAGAAATTTAATGTCATAGTTTTGAGTTGTGGAAGCTCAATTTGGAGGATCTGCTGGTGGATAAAAATCAGTGGATCATGGTAGATCCAGGTACTAAACCAATGGAAATGTCAGATCAAGACTGGAAGAAGCTGGATCGGAAGGCAAAGAGCACAATACGGTTGTGTGTCTCAGATTCAGTATTGTTGAATGTATCTAGGGAAGCTACGGCGAAGACCTTGTGGGACAAGCTAGGGACTTTGTACCAATCTAAGTCTTTGGTGAATAAATTGTTCCTGCAGAAAAAGCTGTATAACCTGAGGATGAAGGATGGAGACTCGGTGATAAAGCATCTAAACGCCTTCCATACTGTGGTAAGCCATCTATCATCTGTTGATATTAAAATCTCAGATCAAGATAAGTGCATCATTTTGCTGTGTTCTCTACCAGATTCATGGGATAGTTTGGTTATTGCAATAGGTAGCAATACAACTACCTTGAATTTTGATGACATTGTATCAGACTTACTGTCGGAGGAAATGAGACAGGGAAATATGGAGGGTCATAATAGAGATGCTTTATTTGTACGAGGAAGGTCCTAGAACAGAAACAAGAATAAGGTTTCGAGTGGGAGATCTAAATCTAGAGGGAGATCTAAGTCTCCTGGAAATTTCGTAAAGTTGTGCTGGAAATGCGGAAAGGAAGGGCACTACAAAAAGGACTGCAGATCTAAAGCTCTTGAGAAAGGAAAGGGATCTGATGATTCTCCTTCTACAAAGGCAAAAACCACCTCGGATGAAGGTGGAGATGTGTATTTGGCTTCTTCTTCAAATACACATGTAGATCATGAGTCATGGTTGATTGAGTCGGGTGCATCCTTTCACTTCACTCCCCATAGGGAGTGGTTTTGCGAGTATGAGAAATATGATGGCGGTGATGTCTTCTTAGGGGATGATAGGAAGGCTAGAATCATCGGATGTGGAAAAGTCAAGCTGAAGCTAAAAGGTGGAAGGATTAGAACACTTCCTGGTGTTCTACACATTCCTGCATTGGCCAGAAATCTGATTTCTATAAGCAAGATGAATGATGTAGGTGTAAAAACAGTGTTCGAGAAATATACATGTAAGATGGTTCGGGGAGCACTTGTATTAATGTGGGGAGTTTGGATTGGAACTCTATACAAGCTTTAGGGAAGCATTGTTATTGATGGGTGCAACAATTTTGTGGTTCCCGAAAGTGGAGCGGAAAGCCCAGCGGTCTCTGGAGATAAGACCATGCTATGGCATCAAAGGCTTGGACATATTGGAGAGAAGGGCCTTCGAAAACTACATGGAAATGGTTTGGTAGAAGGTATGTATAATAGCTCTCTGTATTTCAATTCTGTGAACATTGTGTATATGGGAATCAGAATCGAGTGAGTTTTCCTTCTGGTGCTAAGAGGGAGAACAAGATATTAGAGCTTGTGCACAGTGATGTGTTTGGGCCTGTCTCGGTTCCATCACTGAGTAAGTCTGTGTACTATGTTTCATTCATAGATGACTTCTCAAGGAATACATGGATATACTTCTTGAGGAAGAAATCTGAAGTCTTTAACAGATTTAAAGAATTTAAGGCTCTAGTGGAAAACTAGACAGAGAAGAAGATAAAGGTGCCGAGGACAGATAATGGTGGGGAGCTCTCAAAAAAGGAATTTTAAGAGTTCTGTAAGAAGTGTGGTATATCACGGAAGAAGACTACTCCATACACACCTCAACAAAACGGAGTTGTAGAAAGAGTGAACAGAATGTTGATGGTAAAGGAAAGAAGCATGCTCAGTGGTACCAGGTTAGGACAAGAATTTTGGGCAGAGGCAGTGATGACTGCATGTTACTTGGTTAACAGACCATCTTCATCGGCGTTGGAGGATAAGACTCCACATGAGGTATGGAATGGTAAGAAACCCTCTCTTTCACATTTGAGGGTATTTGGATGTGATGCATATGTACATGTTCCAAAGGAGAAAAGGACCAAGTTGGATAATAAATCTGAAAGGTGCATCTTTATTGGGTATAAGGATGGTTTAAAGGGTTACAAGCTTTGTAACCTAGACACAAGGAAGGTTGTGTATAGCCAAGATGTGGTGTTTAGAGGGGTGAAAGATGTTGTTAAACATGAAGTCCTACCAAAGGAACATGAGAAGATAGAGTTTGAGCTAAAGGAGGATGAATCAGACTCTACAATAGAAGAAGATTCAAAAGAGTAGGAGCCACAAACTCCAACTATGAGAAGATCAGTTTAGGAAAGAAGGCAATCAGAAAGGTATAGTCCATCTACTTTCTATTCAAGTTTTTCCTTAAATATAACTCATGATGATCCCAGAACTGTCAAGGAGGCAATAGATTTAGAGGATGGAAAACTCTGGAAGGAGGCCATGGTTGATGAAATGGCATCCTTGCACAAAAATGAGGCATGGGATTTGGTGGAGTTTCCTGATGGAAGGAAGCCCATTGGGAGAAAATGGGTGTTTAAGAAGAATATGAATGTAGAAGGAAAGGTGGAGAAATACAAAGCTCGATTAGTAGCAAATGGTTATTCCCAAGTGTCGGGAATTGATTTTGGTGATATTTTTTCTTCTGTTGCCAAGGTTACTTCTATTAGACTACTTTTATCTGTTGTTGTTGCATTTGATTTTGAGGTTGAACATATGGATGTGAAGCCAACATTTCTTCATGGGGATCTGGAAGAGGAGATCTACATGAAGCAACCTGAAGGCTTTATGGTAAAGGGTAAGAAAGAACTATTATGCTCTCTGTATGGGTTAAAACAATCACCAAGGATGTGGTATCAGAAATTTGATACCTATATATGGGAACTTGGCTTCACCAGAAGCAAGGAGGATCACTATGTTTATTTTAAATTGATTATGTGGATGATATGTTGTTGATTGGAAATGACAAAGAAATTATCCAAGATTTGAAGACCCAACTGTTCTCCAAATTCGACATGAAGGATCTTGGTGCTGCAAAATATATTTTGGGCATGGAAATTAAGAGAGATCGGGCAAAAAGGAAGCTCTAGGTAAACCAGAGGAAGTATGTCGAGACTATATTGCAGAGGTTCAATATGCAAGATAGTAAACCGGTGAAGGTTCCTATTCCTGTAGGTGTAAAGCTATCTGTTGAACAGTGTCCCAAGACACAAGAAGAAGAGGAGGATATGTCCCGTGTTCCATATGCAAGTGCAGTGGGTAGCCTGATGTATGCAATGGTTTGTACTAGACCAAACATTACACATGCAGTGGGAGTATTGAGCAGGTTTATGTCAAACCCAGGGAAGGAGCATTAAACATCAGTGAAGTAGGTTTTCAGATATTTGCGTGGCACCAATGATTATGGTTTGTGCTACCAAGGAAGACCATGATTGGAAAGAGTTTTGGACAGTCGTGGTTTTGATGATGTAGACTAGGCTAGAGATCTGGACCAAATAAGATGTACAAGTGGGTATGTGTTTAGCCTATTTGGAGGTGCAGTCAGTTGGATGAGTAAAAGACAGTCTGTAATGGCTCTTTCAACTATAGAGGTAGAATACATGGCAGCCCCTCATGCAAGCAAGGAAGCAGTTTGGTTGCAGAGATTGTGTTCAAGTATGGGGTTGGTGCAGGAGCTATAAGGATAGACTGTGATAGCCAAAGTGAAATTTTCTTGGCTAAGAACCCTGCTTATCATTCAAAAACAAAGCACATTGATGTTCAATATCACGTTGTGAGAGATATGGTTGAGGATAACAGGGTGTTGCTAGTAAAGGTCGACACTTTGAAGAATGTTACAGATGCATTGACGAAATCTGTGAGCACTTAGAGGTTCTCTTGGTGTAGAGAAACAATGGGTGTTGCAGAGCTGGGATAATGACAAAACCCTCCTGTGGCCCCCTGGAGAAAGAAAACAACAAGTGGGATAATGTTGCGTATGTGTTATATTCTTCCCACAACTATTCTCACACGTGGACCTACTCATAGGCAGACCCACCCATGGTTTTGTGTATGTGTTTGCACATGGTTTTGGGGGACGATGGTTTTCGGCCCCTAGTATTTTGTAGATCCAGTCAAGGGAACTACGATTATGTTCTAATCTAGGGTTAATGGTTTTGGGTTTATGTATGCTTCGACATGTATATATATGTGTTGTAACACTAAAAGGAATATAATGAAAATCAAGCTGGTCGTCCCGATTTGGGATCCAGGGGAGAATCTCTGTGTATATTTGTTTTATGTTTTATGCTCTCACTATTGTTTATTTTATGTTTTTAAGATTCAGTTGTAGATAATTTCTATACAGGGTTAAAACCTACATGGAGGGGAGCCATGGAAGAGGAATATGAGTCAATACATAAAAACAAAACCTGGGATCTAGTTAAACTACCTGAAGGAAAACAACCCATAGGTTGCAAATGGTTATACAAGTCTAAATTTAAAGTAGATGGGAGTATAGACAAATATAAATCTAGGCTGGTTGCAAATGGGTACTTGTGGAAAGAAGGCATAGACTATGAGGAAACCTTCGCCCTTGTAGCTAATAAATGTAATAAGAATGTTAATTTATTTAGATACCAAACATCATTGGATGATACACCAGTTAGATGTGAAATCTACATTTTTAAATGGGTAATTAAAAGAAGAAGTGCATTTAATGCAACCTGAAGGGTTTGTTAAAGAGGCAGAGGAACATTTAGTTTGTAGATTGAGGAAAACATTGTATGGACTAAAAAATGCAACCAGGTCATGGTATGATAAAATTGATTCATTTTTCCTATAACATAGTTATAATTAAAGAAGAAATAATTCCCCTAATCTATATACTGTGTTCGATAAAGAGGGGAAGATTTTTTTTATTTCTTTATATGTAGATGATCTTATCATTACAGGAAATGCTGATGCACTCATTAAAGAAACCAAAGATCAGATGTCACAGGTCTTTGAGATGAAAGACCTTTGATAGTTACACTATTGTTTGGGTCTTGAAGTATGGAGGGATTCTAGCCAGACTTTTCTGTCTCAAGGAAAGTATGTCACGAGCTTATTGAAAATTTTCAGAATGGATCAGTGCAAAGTTGTCGCAGTGCCTTTACAGCAGAATATCAAACTTCAGAATAGTGATGGCTCTAAGGATGTAGATGCAACATTGTATAGACAACTGGTTGGGAGTCTAATTTACTTGACTACAACTAGGCCAGATTTTTCTTTTGCAGTCAATGTATTTAGCCAATTCATGTCAAAGCCTCTTGAGAATCATTGGGTTGCAGCAAAAGGCATCTTAAGGTATCTTCAAGGAACCTTAGACTTTGGTATTTAATATAATGATTCTTTTGATGTTATATTGATAGGTTTTTTAGACTCATATTGGGCCAGAAATATGAATGACAGTCAATACATAACAAGATATGCACTCACCATTGGGTCTAGGGTCATTGCATGGAGTAACAAGAAGCATAAAATTTTATCCTTTTCTTTAGCAGAAGTGAAGCATCAAGGAATGTGTGTAGCAATGTGTGAGGTATTTTGGTTGAGGAGACTTCTCCAGTATGTCAAAGAAGAAAAAAAGATGCAACAATTATTATATGTGACAACCAGAGATCAATCAAACATGTAAATAATCCAGTGTTTCATAAAAACACAAAGAATATTGATACACAATTTCACTTTGTTAGGGAGAAGGTTCAGTCAAAGGAAATCCATATTGAATATTGTAATACTTGCGACAATGTTGTAGATATTTTTACCAAGCTTCTTGGAAGAATTAAATTTGAGTTATTTAGGGAGATGTTAGGAGTACTAGTGAACCCATTCTACATTAAGGGGGAGTGTTGAAGTTAAAGGAGAAATGTATTCTTGGAGAGAGTCATTAGTTATGTATGAGCCTTAGATTAGGATTTAGTTCTTACATTTTATGTGGTTATTCTAACTCTCTTATTTTCCTATAAAATATATATATACTCATGACGTTTAATGATGAATCGTAGAGTGTTCTGCTAGAGGCAGTCTACAGGTGAAGCACCTCACCTATGATTTGCTTAGTTTAATGAATATATTTTATGTCTTCTATTTTTAACAAGAAGGGGTTTTGCTTTAGAATTTTAGCTATCTCCTTTTAAAAATTTTAAATTAATTTGGAGCCATTAATTCGAGTTTTAAATTTAAATTTAATTTTTGTCTAGCAAATATTTGTTGTAATTGCAAATTTATGTGGTGTGGTTTACACAATCCAAGTGTCTAAATAAAATTTCAAGGCATTGTATCCATTTATGCATTCAAAAATACAATTTAAAAAATGAAAAGTTACACATGATATACACATATATAGAACCAATATAGATCCATTTTGAAGATGATTAAATCTTTTGAGATGCACACTTTTTTTTCGGTTTTTGCACTCTAAAGTAGGTCCCATGGGCTATCTTTAGCCTTGTGGATTTTAAAATTTTCTTTATTTCTTTCTCATATTTCGAGAAGAAATTACAATTGCATTTTCACAACTCGTGTGAGTCCCATAATAAAGAGTGATAATATAAGTTAACCGTAGCTAAGAAGTCTTTATGTCAAGGATGGTCATTCCTAAACAAAAAATACCCAATAACATCTAAGGTTGAACACGATTTAAGGTGAGACTTTATCATAATTAGTTAAAGAAATTTTGTGTGGGAGTTATCTTAAGAATCCCCAAAGCAAGAATTTATATAAGAACTTGACCAAAAATGTAGATATTTTCTGTTATATAAAAACAATTGTTAGGTTATGATCTAGCTGTAAATTGGTTGAAAAAAAATCAAAATTAAGCCATTTTTTTTTCAATTAAACATTTTATATTATTCTACCTAAAATTATCCGTTAAACACCTAAAGGAAATCTTTAAAATTACATAATTTAATGTAAATCTTATCCTATTTATTAATATGCTAGAATCAAGAATAGTGTAAAACAGTATGGCGAAAATGACTTGTTGAAATCAAATTTAATTTAAGGTGTTTGTTCCCCACTAGATCATAGGTATTATGGATTTTTAACATGAAGCTAGATAACCACATCCTAAAAATGAATATATTTAGTTTTTATGTATGACATATAAATAAATATTCGATTGCACATTACATGTATCATAATCAACCTATGTAAAACCCATGTACCTTTCCTAGTTCCAAGATGAAGATAATTCATTATATTTTAAAAAAATAAGAACTATTTTCTTGTAAAAGTTTTATGACATTGGTAATTTATTTGTTTCTTATTTTCTTGTAAAATTTTTATGACTTTGGTAATTAATTTGTTGCATGAGCCTACTTATTTATATTTTATTTTCAATGTCATATTATATTGATGCATATTTATTTCTGATTTCTTAGTAATTTAAATATGTAATATAATTGTAAGAAGTAAGGTTATCAAGTTTTTATTAATATAAAGATTTAAATGTGAAATATTTTAAAATAATGTTAATTAAAAGTGAATTTGATTAATTTGAGACTTTTTATAAATAACTTAAAAAATAATTATATTTTAAAAAATAAAATAATTATCCCTGATCGGGGTGTCGGAAAATTGGAACCATGCATCACGTGAAGAATGAAATTTGCATAAGGTATGAGCAGAGGAGGGCAGGCATTCAACCCTTCCATCATGTTGTGCTTAATTTCTTTGCATTTCACTACAAGGAAAATACCCTCTAGTGGAGGTCATAAAGGAGGTTTTTAGTGTTATAAAATTGGCCAAAATTGTTAAAAAAAAAATTTCTACAATATCCGTTTATGGTTACCGAGGTTTTGGCAAAGATTTTAATTGAAATTCAACACAACTAAAAAACCTGGGCGGCCGGAGGTTATTACGGATGTCTTTTTCATCGGTGCGCTACTAAGGTGTCAACGCACAGGTGCGTGCCATATAGAAGGTGGCCCGAGGCGGTTGAAGGTGTATGCACCAGGCCGTCAAGGTATAAAACCACACTGGGCGCAATGTTGGTGATACAACGCATGGGGCTGTTCTAATTGGTCTTGAGATTTATGTAGTGACCATAGGTCGTCTCAATGCACCGGTGCACAGTATCAGACAAACACACTAAGATTTATAATTGGTATTGGTATTTGTGCAGTGCCCATAGGTCGTACAAATGCACCGGTGTGTAGTCTCACATAAACGCACCAGTGTGTAGTATCACACAAACGCATCGAGATTTATAATTGGTATTGGTATTTGTGCGGTGCCCATAGGTCGTAGAAACGCACCGGTGCACTGTATCATACAAACACACTGGTGTATAGTAATTGACACACACCTTTGTTCATTTTGTATTTTTTAGAAACATCTACTTGTGACAGTGCAATTATTGTGATTTTTTAAAATTTATTATTCATCAAAAGTCGACACGTCTTATAACTGTATTCATATTAATTAATTTTTTATTAATGCATTTGAATGTGATGTTTGGATTAATTTGTTATATCATATCATAATTATTGTGATTTTTTAAAATTCATTATTCATCAAAATTTGACACATATATATATTATAATAGTATTCATATGAATTAAATTTTTATTAGTGCATTTGAATGTGACATTTGGATTAATTTGTTATATCATATCATCAAATTTCACATCACTTCATTATAATATTTAATCATCCATAAATTTAATCAGTGGTGTTACATTTAACAATGACAATGGAGAACACAATAGAATAAATTAAAACATATTTTATAATATATATGTGAATAAGACAATATTTGTCATACAAAATGGGATAGTTATTGGTATCCCTTTGTCTTTCAATTAGGACACTATGTCCATTACAATAAACAAAATGTCTGATTTCATAGACAAATATGTCAAAAAATACAACGCCTTGCTTTGATCTCTAAACATAGTGATCATCATTTTTCTCTTGAACTGTTGTCACTGCTAGAGCTACTTCCATGACTTGGGTTATTTTTAGGAATGTTTTGTTCACGGTGTCGATTTTTTTCTTCTTCTTCACCTTCCATCTACAAACATAAAAATAAACTTTAATGAGTGTATATACATTGGTGAGAATAATGAAAATTGCAATATTAAATAATATACATCAATGTAAATTGAAAATAAATGACGTAACATAGCAACAATTGACTCATGAACTATACACAAAATTTCAAAACCATGTAGTATGCCATCTTTCAAGATTTCATGTGTTGCCACAGTTCCATACTTTGTTTCCTGCAAGTTTTATACCCCATAACAAATCATATATTTAATATAAAAGATTTTTTTGTTATATTAATTATAGATGGAGCTAAGTAAAACAAGATCGATAGATTCTTACAAATGGGTGGAAACGTGAAGCTGGGTTACACTTTTGTGAGAATCGGGGGCCGAAAACGTTTTTCGGCAATAGTTCGGCCAAACATTTTATAAAGTTCGGCTGAAATATTTAATAGTTCGGTTGAACTTTCTTAGAAAGTTCGGCCGAACTCATGATTCTGTTTAGATTGAAGGCACACTGACTGCGCGAGCAAACAAAATTTTTGCCAGAGATGGGAAAACCGGCAACAAAAGTTCGGCCGAACTTCCAACAAAAGTTTGACCGAACTTTGAGTTCGGCCGAGCTTTTACTTTTAAAATAGTTCAGCCGAACTAGTTTCTATAAATAAATCACCTGCGAAGTTGATTTGTTTACCGGTCTCATTATTTGCGCGTATTTTTGTCACTGTTGTTGTTGGTCTTTTCGCGCGTTTTCGCTCCTCCCGTCCGCACTGTTGGTCTACTGGAGGTCTGTTTGTCTGCGCTGTTACTCCTCCTGTTCATGTTGTTGCTCCTTTTGTCGACGTTGTTCGTCCACTGCAAGGTATGTTTTCTCTGTAATAGAATGAGTGATCTATTTCACACACTCCAATATTGCTCCACACACATATTACAGAAATGCCCAAAAATATCCAATTGGAGGAATTTCACCCCTAAAATTTTCCTTACAATATGCCCATTTACATCTAATAATTGAACTCGTTATAATTCTTTTTTGTTTGTTTGTTATTATTTCTCTCCTAACCTATTTTATTACCTTGTCGTTGCCCTCACCCATCCTCTAGCCTAGTGCTCTTCTCTAGTCAACCATTGTATGTATCCTTAGTTTCTTTAAGGCTAAATAGATCTCACTTCACCATGTAGCAAGCTTCGAGGCTTTCTTCCATACTTTCACCAAAGGCTCCTCAGCTTACTTCCATACTTACACCAAAGTATCTTAAGCTTGAAATATAAAAGTTTCAATTGCCACTTGAAGTTATTGATCACTTATGCTAAACCTTCTCAGAAGGAATTCTAGACCAGCTGCGCACCATCACTGTCAACTCTGCTTCCCATTCTAACCTTGACCTTTGTAGGACTTTCTTTAACACATGGATGTCTGTAATTTTCTTCCTTTCCAGAGTTGGATGTTTCAATAGCCGTAGTCTAATTGTTAGACATTTTGGAGTTGACATGACACACATGCCATGGATATTTCGAAAACCTTGATTAATTGACAATTCCATTTTATGTCTGTTCATTTTTCAGTTGTTTTACAACTCTCTCAATTTTTTCACAGCTATGAAATCAATACTTCCTTCGTGCCAAAAAATTCAAATGCTCTCTCTGGGCCAAGGATTTCAAACACCATCCCATTTTCCATCCAATTCTCTGCATCAACAACCATGGTTTCCTCGGACTCAACAAGTTGACAGTGTCTTCCTCGGCATTAATTTTGCAATAGTTTATTTCTGTTGGTTTGAGGTTTTCTAGCCAGTATTCTGGTAGTTGTCTTATCTAGGTTTCCAGGTCTGGGTAACTAGGTGAGCACATACTCTAATTTTTAATTGTTTTTTTTGTGATGATAGTTTTATATTCAGAATTTTCTTTGATAATAATTACATGTAAAGTATTTTGAACAAACCAATAGTTTTATATTCAGAATTTTCCGACATGTAAAGTATTTTGAACAAACCAATAGTTTTATATTCAGAATTTTCTGATAGTAATCATATGTGAAAAGAAATTTGAAAAAAAATTGCAAAGCATTTAGAACCAACTAGTTATCTTGACTATCTGTAAAATCATTTTTTTTTTAGTTATCTTGATTATTTGTAGAAGAATTTTTTTCTGCAAAGAATGACTCCTATATTTTCAGCGTTTCATCCTATTAGTTGTAAAAATTTTGGAAATCTGTATCATCCTATCAGTTGTAAGAATTTTGAAAATCTGTAACCATGCATGACTATATAACTCAATGCTAGTGTTGCTTTGTACTTATTGTATATATAGACTGAATCTATATGGACATTTATGTCTAGTTAAATACCCTTCTGTTTGCAAGATTGATTTATCTTTTAAGATTTTGCATTTGTGTGTTGTATGCATCAAATATTTCTATTCCCAGTTTTTCTATGCACATCAATTCAACTGCACAAATAATTATCTAATTTAATATTATTGTCTGCTAAGTTAGTTTATGTTTTAAAAATGTGCAGTGTTGTATGTAGCAAAATATTCTATTACAGGTTTTGTTCTACATATGCATTCAGGTGTTTTGAGATATCCTTGTGTGTTAGGTTATTTATGTTTTTAAATTTTGAAATGATATGTTGTAATCTTTTTATTACAGTTTTTGGTTTGCATGTTCATTTTGGCTGCAGAAATATTCTCTCCATCATAATATCATTGTGTTTGATATCTTGATTTATGTTTTAAATTTTGCACTCACATGTTTTATCATTTTGTAGCAAAGTATTTTATTACTCCAAAAGGTTTTAGACCCAAATTCTCCACCCACCATTAAAATGACCCTACAAGTTGATTCTTTCAGTTTTTTCACTCTATAAGCATCAAAATATATGACAAATAATATAATTATCCAATCTAGATCATTATTTAATAATTTGTTAAAATTATGAGTAAGATATACATCATGGAATTTAAATAAATAGCGTTAATTTATTGAACACCCTTGTACATTCCTTGTTGATACTTTGAAAGTAATACGTTTTGAAAAATAATTTATTTATGGATTCTGTTTTCCACATTCTCTCAACCATATCAAAAACCTTCTTATAATATTTGAAACCATCTATATACAACTTTTCATTTGTTTCGATAGGAATTAACATATTGAAATATTAATTGTATTTATGTCTTGTGTGCTAAGGAAGGGAGGCCGTGAACCTTAGGAGAATAGATAGTATTTGTTAAGTTAGGAGGGATACTTTTTATGAGATAGAATTAATTTAAAATGCTTCTTAAGAGTATGTAACTTTCGAACCATACTTACAAATTTATTTATTTTTTACTTATCATTTAGTTGCTAAAAGTTGAAGAATTTATGTTGGTAAATAATTAATTAGGTCTATTTAAATCATTTACCACTTTTGGGTTTTTCGTTTTCGTGGTTTCATTCATAATTTCACTTTTTTGCAAATTGTCAATTTCAATTTTTCACACTACATGTGCACAGTTAAAGGACCTAAAGTCTTTCCCATCCCAAAGTATGTTCTTTTAAAACATGTTTTCTTGGTGATATGGGTGATTTAGAAATGATTCGGAGAGCGAAATTCCTCATTTAATACACAATATTTTTGGTTCATGCCACTAAGCCAAGAATTTTAAATTCAACTGAATTTTAATATAACCAACTAAATCTTGCAAAAAAATAATAAAACAATTTATGTTAGGGTTGTGGATTTAGGCATTGAAACAACACACCATGATATTTCAAATTTAAAAATAATGGTTTGAGTCCTAGGTAGCTCAGAATCCTATTTGTTTTCAAAATAAGGATGCACTCCCATTTGATTCTCATGATTAGGTTGTAATCATGAGGCTCTCGCTCAAGAGTGGACCTTCCAAAAATCTTGTGACGTCTTGTCACAAAAAAAACCATAAAACTGAAAAACACATCATGAAAGAAACATAGCTCACTGAAATATCATTTTTCTCCTTCAAAGAAAAAAAATTCACATCATGTGAATATCTCCATGTACTCTTACATATTGGTGTACAAAACCATCAACCAAAAACAAGTCGACAAAACATGCCTCTTCAAACAACTGACTCTCAAGTCAAATAATAGCTCATGTACAAATTTCCATATTTGTTGCATTTAAGTGTGTCAACAAAACTCTACTTTCAACATCTTGCTTCATGCAACATGCACCATACTTTGAATTTGAAAAGAAATTCATGAAACGTCAAAATACATGCAAGGCCTTAATTGGATAAGAAATCTAACCATCCCTTACCAAACCATTTCAATGGCGCTTCTTTCAACTGCACTTCATCATCATGTGAATCAGCTTGACCCTCATCGATTATGGAATCCTCTTGTCCATTCTTGTCAATATCTCTTTCCACCTTCTTCAAATGTTGTGGATGACTTGTTGGATACAAAGTCCAACACTTGTCTACAAGGTGACCTTTCTTATGGCAATGAGTGCAAAACAATTGCATCTTATTTTCAACATCATTTTCCTTGTCCAATGGGCCTTTGACTTCTTGCCTCATTTATTTAGAAAGTTTCATATGCATGGATATCTTCTTCCAACATCTATAAACATTATGATTATTCAAACCACAAAAGTAACATGCAAGTTCTTTTCCAAATATTATGTGAATATTTACCATGTTTATCATAATCAAAATCAATTTGATGAAAGGAAAATTTATACCTTGAACATTCACCTTTTTCTCCTTCTTGAGGAGGTGAATTTGATGAGGTAGTGGCTCTCCTCTGAATACTAGCAATGAATTCAATGACTCTAGAGCTTTCAACATCCTCTTCTTTTACATTCTCATTAGCTGCATGATTATTAACATCTTCTTGCAAATTGGGTGTCAAACTTTTCCATTCATCATGAACACAAACTTCACAAGCTTGAGGTAATGAACACGAAATAAAATTCCTTCTTGGAACAGCTTCATGTGCCTCCTTGGCTTTGGAGCATTCTCCATCATGTTTTCCATGGTTAAGACCTAGAAATAATTAGGCCCTTCCTCAACAACATTTGGCTCAACTATGCCTTGTACATGTTTTCCTTTAACCCTTTACTTTCATAGCACATTTTCATCAAAAATTTAGACCTTATTCCTCTAGTGTGTCTCTCAAAAGCACGTACACATTCATTTTGAGAGGAAATTGAAGACAAAAACCAATAGCTAATTCTTCTAACTAACCTTGACTAAAATGAGCTAAATTGTACTTTGATACCAACTTGATTTGAATATGGACAAACTATTTTTGTTGGGCTATCTCCCTCATTAGTTAAATAAAAATATGTTTAGGATCGTCTAAAGTTAGCCAATTGGGAAGGGGTTTATGTGTCAAGCTTTAAGTGTATTTTGTGAGAAATTTATGAGTTAATTAGCTTTTAAAAACTCATGTGTACAACAAATAAAATGCAAAATTTTTATTTTGGAAATTTTTTTCCCTCAATCCAGATTCTGATCATTGGACATGTAAGAGGAAGAAAGAGGGAATTCAATTTTCAAATTCTAGACCTTTTCTAAACCAAAATAAACTAGAGGTTCAGTTTTCAAATACATTCACTTATTTGGAAAATTTCTAGCTACCAAAAGTCCATATGCCAATCTACCTCCCAAGAAATCCATTTATTACACCACTGGTTAGTTTTTTGTCTTCCTATATTCTTTATCAACCTCGTCTAGTGATTCTTGAAATGTGGATACTTAAATCCTTCCTAAAAATTTGAGCTCTAAAACGAGAAGACATACAAGGTCATTTTAAGTCATTCCTCTATCCAATTATAAAAATCAAGTGAATATTTCTACATATTGATTTCCATTCCCCATAAACTCGCATAATATAGGTCAATTTTTTTCCTTTAACTTATTTAAATATTGTTAGTGCACAAATTGTTCAATGGTCTAATGAAATTTCATTGATGAAGGCATGATTATGCCAATCCATGTTGCATATTTCATTAACAATGTTTTACTTACATGTAAAACAATGTTGTCTCTGCTTTTATGTTATATTTAGTTTGCTTTTAGTGCCGAAATTGGAATATATGATATTAATTTATGACTTGCAATTATAGTCGCTAAGATACTATTCTTTTTCTCTACTATATTGTTATTTCTAGTTCTCTAGGTGCTTTCTTCATATACTAATTGAAGGGAATTATAAATTATCATGTATTTTACCATATTTCTTCTTTCTGGTTCCATGTAGATTTAATTGACATATAATAGGTGGTTTCTGTTTTTGGGATGTCCGTAAAGTTTTTTGGCACTATCATATTAAATTTCTATAATGTGTGGCTCTCTAACATTCGGATAAAGAACTCATTTAAAAAAATGTGAGGGGGTTTCATAGATTTCCAAACAATTCACTAACTATCATGATGAAAACATAATTAAAGGGGTACCTTGTTTGTCATTAGGAATGGACCACAACCATTATTATTTCCCTAAAAAATTGTGATAATGTAAATTCAAACATCATTAACATGATAAAAATATTTGGTTGGCTTCATATTCTTTGAAATAATGAGGAAAATTGTTAACAACTTATCAATTCGGGGTAGTGGTGGAGGACTACATGGACTAGCTATGGTGATTCTCGCCTTTAGCAATCAACAAAATTAGATTCATGACTTGGCCTTCTACTAGAATTTTTTGATTCCATAGATAAAGCAGCTCGGGAGTATGAGAACCAATAAATTGTTTCTTTCTCATAGTTCAAAGACATCCCCTAAATATTATTGCAAGTGGCATAGATATTGCACATCCTACTAACTTTTGCATTTGAAAAAAAAATGCATCTAAATATTGAAGTCTTGCATATGTAGTTTATTTGTTTTCCGAAATAAAAATTTGACCATCTTAGCCATTGTTAAAATCTAAACAAGAATTATTTCTTCTCTTACACACTTGAGAAATAGAATTCGACTTAATAATCTATTGAGGTCTATGGAAGTTAATGGCCCAAGACACTTTGTAACCTAAGAGAGAAACCTCGTTAGGAAATGGGTGAAGTTGGTATTACTCACCCAATTGATAACCTCTGAGGAGAAAACATTTCTCCCACTTTATTTGTTGGCATAACCTAGTAAGTGTTATTCACTAGCATGTATTTTGTAAAGGCCTTGACCTAGTTCCAATTCAGCTCCATCCACCAGGGTTGTAGAGGATTCCAAGCCTAATTTCATGAAAAGTAAGTTGGGGATGATCACATTGACCCGCTTGATGACATGTCTATGAAGATTAACTACCTTGAACTATTTTTTGCAGTAGGGAAAGAGACACATTCCCATGTTTGAGCATGAAAACGTTCTTTGATATTGTTAATGCCTCTAGTGTTTACTTCTACAAGTTCTATAGGCGTAGTCCGTAAAGGGCAGTGTAGCCTCCGGATCTCGTCTTTTATGAAAGGTGACATATCTAGTAAATGCCCCTACAATCAATCTCTGAATGGATCTAAATAGAAAGTTCTTCATTTTAATATCCATAAAACACAACAACTTTAAGGTAAACTATGTACATGTATCATTTCTCCCACAAACTAAAAGGCTTCCTCTAATATCCATAAAACACAACACTTTTAAGGTAAACTATGTACATATGTCATTTCTCCCACAAACTAAAGGCTTCCTTTAATATCCATAAAACACTCGCCACTTTAAGGTAAATTGTGTACATGTGTCATTTCTCCCACAAACTAAAGGCTTCCTCCCATTAATTTTAGATGTTAACTCTTCCATAAACTTTTTAAGTCAAACTTTAAGATAAACAATGCACATGTCATTTACCTCATGATCTTGTGTCATTTTTCTCATGCATTTGCAATAAATGTCGATTTAATATATATTTTTTTTTATTGAATTTGTTTTTTTCAGGGATAAGAAAACCATTAAATATGGTTGAAAAATGGAAATTATGTATAGAAGTTTCTTGCTATCCCAATCCAGGGAAATCAGTGATTATATATGTGCTTTCCAATATTGAGACTAGCAAAGTCATCCAAAGGGAAATGAATATACCAGGAAGAACAAAAAACAATGAGGCATATTATATTGGATTGATAGAAGGCTTGGGAATAGCGATGAAGTATGGATCAAATGGAATTTTAGTTTTCACAAATTTTGAACTTGTGTGCAACCAAATGAATGGTGTGTGCCAAGTTAAAAAGGAGAGGCTAAAAGAACTGCATGGAATAGCAAACAATATTGTTAGCCAATTTCAATTTTTTAGTATAAGACATTGTACAAATGTGAATAAGATGTCTGCTGATCTATTGCGTGGGGTAATGCCAATTCATGATTCATCTATCAAAGATGAATTAGAATTATACAAATCAATGCCAATGCAAGATTCATATCTCAAAGATGAATTGGTTTTGAGATGCTCTTCTTCAAAAATTCAAGATTCATCTCTCAAAGATGAATTAGTGTTGAGACGCTCCCCTTTAAAATTTATTGATGGACATTGTAACATATCTTGGATATGTTTGTGTTGTGTACTTATAAATGCGTATTTTCTAATTACCATGTGTTTTTTTCAATTATATACCAAGTGTGCTCCCACCACACCATGTAAAGCGCAACTTGGTGAGCTTCACATTTGCAACAAGTGAACTTCACGTTTTTATAAAATTAAAATGCGGGGACTTCAAGAAATTTTTGTTTAAATGGAGTTTCACGCTTCCTTTTTAATGACCATGTGTTTTTTTCAATTTTATACCAAGTGTTCTCCCACCATGTAAAGCGCAATTTGGTGAACTTATCATTTTTATAATTTCTTTTTTGCTTAAATTGAGTTTCACACATCAATTATTGCTTTGAAAGTTGTGTTCTACATAATTTGTGTACACTAAATTACAAATTGATTTTCTGAAATATATTTTGTGTAAATGTCCACCAATAGATATATATATCATGGAGGATGAATGACGAAGATCAGCCGAATCCCATATGGAGGTTCAGGGATCGGGGGATGTTCACAGTATTTAAATATAATCTTAAATCTCCATACATGTGTGTACATATGGAATTGATTTTTTATTAACTTTGTGAGTTAAATTAGTTGTTAATAAGTTTCATTTTTTAATTTTTAGGAGGTAAGAGGAGAAGGGTTTCTACTCCATCCATGGAGCGTGCTCATGGTTCAACCAGTCGTGGTATGGTTCACGCAATTTAATAAATGAATATGTATATGTATTTATATGTACACATGAATGTATTTTTCAATTGATTATAAATTTGTATTTGTTTATGAAGCTTCTCTCTCGTCTCGAGAGGTTGGTGGTGGTTCAAATCCACTTAGAGGGCCATCAATGAGTGGTAGCAGGTTGCGTGAAGGGGGTGATATTTATTCCCCCGAAGGCCAACCAACGGCTGTTGGTTATCAGCAGGGTCATTTTGGGTCTGGTTCTCAGTAGGGTCGTTCTGGGTTTGGTTCTCAGCAGGGTCGTGTTGGAGAAGATGCTAACCAACAACGTCAAGATTGTCATCAAATTCAATATTTTTTTCATTAAATTTGTGTAACTTTTTTATATGTGTTTTTTCTAATATACGAAATTATATATATATATATATTGATGCAGAGGCCGAAAATGTTCCAACTAGTGGTCAAAATAGATGCAGGGCAAACTGCTACATTCAAGAAGAAGGTTGTCTAACCAGCACAACTTATCCGACCGAAATTACTGATATACCATGGGAGACAAACATGTCGCAATGCACCTTACAAAGGTGTGAAAGACTTCATGCAAAATTGCAGAGAGATCTCGTGGCTTTTTCTCTACCTATTGAGAGTCAAAAAAGCCTTGAAATAGTTACACATTCATTGGGTGAAATTGTAAATGTGTACAAAAATTTTGGGCCAACGACTGATACATTTGTAGAAGTGATGAGAAAGAGAAAGGAAACAGTAATGGGTCCAGATAAATGGGAGGATGTAAAACAAAAAGTTACAAAAGATGTGGCCAAGTCAATGTTTAATTTCAAAGAAGGGCCAAAAAGAAAAATGTTGAAGGTGCAATATTTCAAGCACCTAGACATAGCTCGCTTTTTGTATGATAGGCACCTTGCGGCCTATGGAAGGCTCCCATGGAACAATGAGGTTCTTGTTTATTTTTCACAAATTTTTTACGCAGAATTTTTTTTGGGTATGAAACGCAACTACAATGACCTTCCGTCGGAATTTTTTGGCCCGAGGAAAGGTCGATTGTATAATTGTAAGGGCGCTAAGCGAGATGTGGAGTTGCCTCACCCTGAGCCGCCATTGGTGAGTCGACCTTTTCGAGTTGAAACTCTACGGTTAGAGATGGATGCGACTTCTCAAATAAGTCGAGAAGCAAGGGATGTTATGATCGACAATGTTTGCAGTGGATTGGGTGGAGTCGATGTTTGTTTAAATCGACAAAGAGCACGTGAAAATGCACGTGCCAATTTTTTGTATTGTACAGATGAGGATATTGACAACATGAATGTTGAAGATCTCCGAATATATGCAAAAAAAATTCGCAATGGTTTGCAAGACCTAATTCTTCATGAAGAAGAGGGCACCGGAACGGTATGTGTAACTAATGACCTTAGGGTTTGAAATTATTTTAACATACATATACATGTGTACAATTTGTAATAAATACATGTGTATGTACATGTATACATTTATTTGTATTTACATTAATCTAACAAAAATGTATGATTATATGTTAAAACACCATTTGCAGTTCTCACACATGATGCATGATGAAAATGTTAATATCATGTTCGGGACCTCTGGTTCAAACAATGTAGATGGGTCTGACCATCAAGATATGTTGGCAAATGTTAGTGTTTTTTAAGTGATTTTAAAATAAATAATTGTGCACACATGTACATGTATGTATATATAATTTGATAAAATGTTTTAACAGATACCGATTCCGTCCGATGTTTTTGGGATGGAGGTACCTTCTTCTTCCTTGGGAGATGTACATTCTACTTCCTTGGGAGATGAGCCAAAAGTATGGATAATTTATCACAAGTTTAAAATTTATGTTTAAAATTTATATATATATAGATATTCCACCTCAAAAAGTTCCATTAAAAATTGAGATATATCTATATATATATATATATATATCTATATTTTGAGTTATTTAAAAAAATTTGAATTTAGGTTCCTATAGAAGATTTCTTTAATCCGCAGACTCTAGCGACCAAGATAGGAACATCCACAACATTTGAACAAATTGTCTTTAGTTTCTTTTTTTAATATTATTGAAAATAAGTTTTTATATGTACACGTGCATTTTCATTTGAAATTTTTTAATATATATATATATATATATATATATATATATATATATTTATTTATTTATATTGATATTTAACTGTACATGTATATTGTACAGTTTACCGTTGCAGATGTTCTTATGGGGGCAGAACTTGTTCATCAAATGGAGAGGGAACCTCATGAGGTATTGCATGATTTTTTTGTTATATTTTGTTTTTTACATGAAGTTCTAGATATATATATTCTCACTCATTTTTAAAACATCAAATTTTAATGTTCAAGTACATCTGCATTGTGTATGTAGGTTTCCCATGATGCTTCACATGATAGGGCGCGGAATGAGACCCTGATAGGAAAGACGCTAGATCCGTCTCTATTTGAGGGACATGATTTGTAGATTATATTTCAAGATTTAGATGGTCTTAAAATTTGTTAAACTTGATACAATTTGATACTTGTGAGATCTACAATTTTTGGACATATTTTATTACATTGTTAATATAATTTGTTTTGTTTCAAAAAGTTAATTTTTGGATGGTTTTAGTACTTTTGGCATGTGAATGTGAAGTAATGTTGTCATCTATAAATTAATGTTGTCATCTAAACTACATTTGGCATGTTATGTAATGACATGTGTTATAATTTGTTTTGTTTTTAAAATTTAAGTTTTGGATGCTTGGAGTACATTTGGCATGTGAAGTAATGTTGTGATCTATAATTTTTTGTTAAATTAAAATTTAAAATTTTTGGATGGTTTCAATCTACATCTGACATGTGATATAATGTTAAATGTTTTTATTGGACTTAGTTGAATTATAATTGGCATGGCATGTGAAGTTTTTAAAACTCAAGTTTTGGATGGTTTCAATCTACATTTCGCATGTGATATTTAATGTTTTAAATGTTTAATAATGTTTTAATGTTGCACGATATATAATCAAAAGATTTTTAAAACTTAAGTTTTGGATGGTTTCAATTTTCATTTGGCACATGTGGTATATAATGTTAAATGTTTCTATTGGATCTGGTTGAACTATAATTGGCATGGCATGTGGAGTAACATTGCACGATATATATAATAAAAAAGTTTTTAAAACTCAAGTTTTGAATGGTTTCAATCTACATTTCGCATGTGATATTTAATGTTTTAAATGTTTAATGTTTTAATGTTGCACGATATATTATCAAAAAAAAATTTAAATTTTAAAGTTTTGGATGGTTTCAATCTACATTTGGCACATAAGCTATATAATGTTAAATGTTTCTATTGGATAGTTGTTCACTATAATTGGCATGGCATGTCAAGTATTGTTGCACAAATCCCTTTTGGATGGTTGAAGTACATTTGGAATCTTAAGATTGTTTTTGAACTCTACATGTAATATTGTTTGAATGAAAAAATTTCCAATAGGAAGAACATAGCTTTTCAATGCAACTAACCATGTATCAATTGAGCTCTAATTGAAAAAAGAAAAACTACTTGGAAAACTATTTTTTCATCAATGCACATAGAAAAACTAGTTCCATTGACATCAGACGGAACATATATATATATATATATATATATATATATATATATATATATATATATATATATATATATATATCCAATACATATAACGTTTTTCATCAATGCACATGTATAGAAAAACTACTTTCAGTTGATACTAGAGCACGTGCTTGTACCAAAACAATTTGTACATGTGCAAACACTTGCAGAAAATAACATAAGCAGCTCAATTTTTAGTTGAGTACCGGAAGTTCTAAAACATATTTAATCCAAAGAGAATAAATTGTTGGATAATTCAATCAAAAAAATCTAATGGAATTCTATCTTCAATAATCCGTTCATGATCGGATTTTGACATTTTCCATCTCTTAATTTTCGATTTTTTCTTTGATTGAACTTCTATCAACTTTATGCGTGTTGCACACACCAAGTGACTATATTGACAACTTATGGAATCAAGTTCATAGTCTTCAAAGTAAACAAAGTCTCCACTTTGATGAGTTTGTCTGAAAAAATAACCTTTCAGTATAATAGACCCTCTGTCATACTGAAATCCGTGATCATTATAGTCTTGTAATAATTTCATTTTCCGTTCAGTGCAACGCATCAAATAATACTTCACATTTTCATCAAGCAATAATAGGTAATTGTTAAAAAATATCTCTACAATAAAACATACCTTCACAAAATTTCTGAGGTATATTAAATTCTATTTTGATTTAAATCAATAGAAAGTACTCCAAATGTTACCTTTCTAAACAAGACTTAAACTCGATCACCACTTGGACATATTGAAGCTTCTTCTGACTACTTTTTAAACATTGCAACAGACATTTTTCCTTTTGTGTTTAGCTCTGTATGTTTCCAATCGTTCACATACATTTTGTTTTCACAAACGTCATTGGATTTTGTGTTGTCTATGCAAACATCACAAAAACAAGAATATTTTCTTTTATCCAATGCAAACACATTTCTGGACGACTTTGTTTGAATTGAATGCAATTTTCGAGTCCCTTTTATTGTTTCAACGTCACTTCCAATTGATCTATCTACGTCTTCGATCCCAATATGCCAGAAAAACCTTTATATGGAAAATTAGAATAATTTGTAAATATGATATCAAAATACAATCAAAGATAATCATTGCATGAGAAATGTACAATGTTTAAAACTAGATTTCCAATATAAATTAAATTGAATGTACCTTCGCACTTTCCTTGATGGGTTAGTCTCATGGTTTAGAGCAGCGATGCACCATTGAACAACTTCTTTAGCGTTCACAAGTCGGCTTGCAGAGTGGTTCATTCGATATCTTCGAAGTGCTCATTTTATGCATGCTCCTGCACCGTCATGTTCTCCTTTTCCATCGCCAGTCTCAAAGAAATTCCAACAATGTTTAATGCAGGTTTTCTTATCAAGAAAACACAACCAAAAGAATGATCATGCAGATTTGAATTGACTTGCGCATCCGTCTGACCATATCCAATGTTCATTGAATGTTATTCCACGATTTTTCAACGAATCATAAATTTTTCCAAAACAATGTTGTACAAAACATGTATCATGTGTACGATCGTCATTGATATAAAAGTGATATTCTTTAATAATATGTCGATTTTCACTTGTGCTTTCTATATGATCGACATTTTGTTCAACATGTCTATATAGAATATGGACGAGCATGGAGACTTGGTCAGAATGATAGTATTCACTCTGAATTTATTTTTGTGGAACAAATGTGTAGTTTTCTACAAAATAAATCACTGACAAAATGGTCCCTGGTGGAAAAACTTCACGAGATTTTTTGAATTGCAAGTCTTGCCATCGAGCTCTATGGGAATGCTTGGTGTATTTGTAAATTTCTTCCTCAAACTTTCTCAAAAAGTATATCAAAAAAATTTCATCTTCTAGTAATTCAATTCTTTTAACACTATTTTCACCTTGAATCGATGTATCGATATATTCATATCTCTTCCATTTCACTTTCATGTTGGACAATGATTGATCATTTATATCAATACGATATTTGTTTTGAAATTTAGTCAAATTTCCACAATCATCGCATTTTTTACCACCAACACATTTCTTTTTGTGAAATAGTTCGTCGCTTTCTCTTTCACATAGAATTTGAGATATGAATTCACGGATAGTGGAAGGAGGAGGTGAATCTTTCCATAATGTTCTACTGAAATCAAGGAATGTGTCATAATATAACTCAAATTCCACATGATAATGGCAACAACAAGTGTCGCGTACGGTGATAGGTTTTACATACCATGGTTTTTGTTGAACAAAAGCACTGAGTGAAACATGAATTTGACGATTCTCTTCTTTGAACTTGTTGAATAACTCTATCTGAGTGGTTTCTAAGAAATATTTTTCATGTTCTTCGTACTGATTTCGTGTTATTCTTCTTCACATCACATGCCTTGCAGTTGGTGAAACACGCGAATTGTTCTTCCAATATTCATATATTATTTTTTTAACATTTTCTCCAAGTCTATCTTTGTATGGTTGCCTACAAATAGCTCTCCAACAAGCGAGTTCATCATTTACATCTATTTGCAGTCGAAATTTCCGATGTTTGTGCAAATTTTTTCGCGAGGTTCCCAGTGCTCGTGCCATAGATGTTACC
The DNA here is from genome assembly GCA_034641835.2 of Pinus albicaulis. Lineage (NCBI taxonomy): Eukaryota > Viridiplantae > Streptophyta > Pinopsida > Pinales > Pinaceae > Pinus > Pinus albicaulis. Next base: position 187,619 of record JAXQQM020086032.1, read on the forward strand.
AAACGATTCTCTTGAGTACTTGAGGAAACCATTTCCATCTGTATTCCTCTACATACAATTGAAACATCTTTCTCTCTAGATCTCTTAATTGACTTTATAGCACTACTCATATTTTTTATCACCTCTTCCTTCATTTTTTTATCTTTGGTTGATTTTTGAATACCCAATAGTGTCGTAGCTTCTTTTAATTTCCTTAATGATAGGAGACCTTTCAACATTTGAGCCTGAACTGTCACCCGCTCATTTAAGAAATACTTTTCAAAAATGTAGTTAACACGATATCGTATAGCATGGTCAGGTTTTTTATCTCCATATGTGTGAGTGTCAACATTTTCTAACATCTCATTATCGATAGTGATTTCATCTGTACATATTCAAAAAAATAGTACATATTCAATAAATAACTAAATTAATAAATATATCTATAATTTCAATAATATGTGCATGTGTTTAATATATATATATATATATATATATATATATATATATATATATATATGTACATACCTTGTGATTCAATTTATTTATTTGGATTTCTTTCAATATTTTCACCATCTTCAATCATTGGTTCAATATCTCTTTCACTTTCTCTTTCAAAATTTTGTATCTCATCATCAATGTTTTGAGGAATACCTCTGTCTGTTTACATTAAACAAAATATTTTTCAAATTAGTCCATCAAATAAAAATTAAGCTTCACATTTTACATTAGGAAAATTTTAAATATATCAATAGATCATAATATTTACATTTACATACCTGCTTCAATTTCTGCTTGAGGTTGATTTTCCTCTTCAATTTTTGAGAGGGCTTCTAACTTCCTTTTGCAAGATTGTCTCGTCTCTTCTCTACGTTCCTCAGGGTCTCTTTTTCGATCATATTTTCTCGCACAAGTCCTTCGATTTCCCATGATAATAGGGTATGAAGTTCAAAAAATTTATTTCAAAAAATTAGACAATAACTCAATTAGAAAAAACATCACAAAAGATTTAATTTAAAAAAAATTCATTTTAAATTTTTTGCAAAAAATACATACTCCAATCCAAAACACTTACTTTAAAAAATTCGAGAAAAAAATGTCTTATAAAAATGAAATGAAGCTCAAAAGATTTACTTCAACTCAAAACACGTACTCTAAAAAAATGTCACTTCAAAAAATGCCTCCAACTTAAAAAAAAAAAACGTCACTTTAAAAAATACTTCCAGAAAATGTCTTTTAAAAATTAAGCCCAACTCCATACTTCAAAAAAAAAAAATCACAAAAAACATCCAAAAAAAGGTATCACATACCTCCAAGAAATGTCCTTTGAATGTACGTCCAAGAAAATTCCTTAAGTCCAAAAAATTTCTTTGCAAAATCAGGTTGCCTCCAAGAAATGTCCTCCAAGAAAATTCTTTAAACCCAAAACAATTCTTTGAAAAATCAGTCTGCTTCTAAGAAATGCTCTTAAATCCAAACTTTGAAGAAAATTTTTTAAACCCAAACCAAGACCTTTGTAAAATCAAATGAAATGTGCGAAATGTGCGAAAATTATGAATGATTTCACAGCAATTTATATTGCCGCGAAATGTGTTTTAGTAGGGGCTCCGCGAAATTTTCCGGCCGACGGAAAATTATACAGAAGTTCGGTCGAACTTTTGATTAAAATTTTGGTCAAACTATTAAGTCGTTAGACTTAATGAGCCGTCGGCACAAAACATAGTTCGGCCGAACTTTTAATCAAAGTTCGGCTGAACTAATGCATCACCAGTTACGCAAAAACCAGGCTCTGAATATGTTTCTACAACTTCGGACTGATTAAACTCCATGAAAGGTTTTTAATTAACTGTCGGAACCAAGACAAGAATTTTCATAATTGAATCTACTTTCAGGAAATACAACTTTTATGGAATTTCATAAACATTTACCTATTTTAATTAATTTTCTAATAAAGTGGGTGCAAACAATTTCTGAGCGTCATTGTGATTCAGTGAAATAAAAATTTTGTATCTCCAAAAATACATTGTAAAAAAAATTGAAAAAATTATGGGGCATTACATTGGTCCGTTGTCTCTAATGGGTAGCTTTTATATTTTTAGTTTATAACCTATATGTTAAGAAATTTGTTGCGTCACGAAACATATCCAAAATATGCAGTTTTTCGTATTGGACCAGTTCAAAAAATTCTAGTAATTATGATATGCTTCCATTGGATTTGTAAATATGACGAAACCAAAGTAGAATCTGTCTAGATTGTTGTAACACATTTTGTTTTCTCAAAAACACAAATTTTCAATGAATACAACATTGCATCATAACATGACTTCTTATGAATCCTTTGATTGTTAAGAAACACACACTCAAAGAAACGCTAAGTTGACATATCAAATATGCATTAAAAAAAAAATTCAAAAAATAAATAATAGAAAGCTAACAAAATTTCTGACAACTTTTATTTTTATTGCAAAATGAAATTCTAAACAGAAAAATTGTTATAGTTTGTAGAAAGTTGAAGAACCGAAAAAAATGAAATTTTTTTCTCAAAAAAGGGAAAAAAGTGTAACCCAACTTCACATTTTCACCCGGGTTTGCAAGCTCAAATGCACCCAAGTAAAATGAAGAAAAAAATTTAGGGTATCATAAGGGTAGGCAGAAGCAGTTTTTACAATCATGGATAAAGCAGACCCTAGTAAATTCATTCACTAACTTCCTTCAAATAGTCATTTCCCTTGTAAAAATACTTCATCCCCTACATTTTGATGATTTCCCCTTCATTTTCCCTTTTCCCATCATCATTCAGTTTCATTCACAAAAACCCCTTTTCCTAAGTGTAAAATTCATTTTACTTAGGCAAAGTAAAAACCCATGACTAATTCCCCTTTTACCCCAAATATACCCAAAAAACCCAAAAAAAACATTTTATCTTAAGTTTTAATATAAAGATATTATATTGGGACTCTTAACACTTATCCCTTTATTATGTTTTATATTAAACTTGGTTTATTCTTTATTATTAACCCATTAATTTTATATATTAAATCCTATCTTTTACCCTAAGTCCGTATTATATTAAATCATTTTTAAAATTATGCCAAGCTCATATTTTAATTTAACCTATGGTTTATTATTCCCCACGTGATTATTATCCCCGCTCCCCATAGGTTAAAATTATCCCTTGTATATTAAACCGGCCCAATGCTAAACATTACATTTATACATATTTCATTTGTTATGTATGCCCTTAGCCCGCCTATCATATTTCATATATGAACTATATATTAAAACTATGTTTTAATATATAATCCACTCTCGCCGCATAAAGAAATTTTAGGACCCACGCCCATTACCCTGCAGCTTCATTGCTCAATCTCAGCCATTTGCTTCATTCTGCCAGATTTAACGGTGATTATTCCATATCGCAGATTTCATAGCGCGATCGTTAAACAAATCCAAATTTGTGATAAAATCTATTTTACCATTTTCTCTCCCCTCCACACGTCACTTTATTGTTGGATTGCATCGATTTAACGAAAACCATTTACCACCTTTCATTGTTGCGAAAACCGCATGGCAGTAATATCCTCCTCCGCACGTAAACCACCCATAATTTGAAATGACCTGTGTTTAATGCAATTAATATCACTAAAATTGTTTATAAATGCCCAAAATGTATTCATTTCAAGCCTCTGTTACCTTTTTCTGCGCTTAAAACCTCTCCAGAACGAGAAAAATACATTGTCGCCTCTGTTTTACCTCAAAAACAACAGAATTCATCAGAAACAATTTCTACAATCACTGAGAAGCCTACAGATTGCATATAAAGGCCACAAGAAGCTTTTGAAAGTTTTCAAAACCTAAGAAACCCTTCTTTGTAGCAAATTTCTGGATTTTCATAGGTATTCTTCAGAAAAAGAGACCTATCCATCAAATCTAAAAGAAATATAATGTTAATTGAATCCTTAGAAGCATGTATGCCTTAAAAGAATGCCCCTTTTCTTCCGAAATTGTTCAGATAGACAAACCCTGAGCATTTCCACAGTTTCTAAAGCTTTAACCTATTTTAAAAGAAAAATTTGATTAAGTTTAGCCATATGCAGACTTAAAAAAGCCTTCTGAGACATCCAAAGATTTTTTCATAGTACTCAGAAGCCCTTTTTTACAAAATTTGATGTTTTAGGATTGTTCTCCCACAGAAAGTCTACTTTAAACCCTTGATTGAATATCAAGAAAATTGCACTATTTTGATACAAAATTGCTAGTTTTAGTCAGAGTGATCAGAAGTAACCTTTTTCAGTCTAAAATAGAACCTCTGTTACATTTAAAGTCCTTCTTTAAAAGGTTTAATCTTACAGAAGTGTGTCATAGACCTAAAAATATGAGTTTTAAAGATCAAGAGTGTTAAATTGATAAAACAAACCTATCAATGGCATCCAGAAGCACAATTGTAATCAACCCTCTACAACCTCGTGTTTTAGATGTAGAAAATACTCCCTTGGAAGACGTAGATTTAAAAATCACATATCTTGTAACTGAATTTAACCTTCTTGAGCTCCACTACTGGAGCCAAGAGAAATCCTTGGCCCAAGTAGATGATGTGCTTATTTGGGAATCAAATTTTCCTAATTATGTTGTTCCTCACATCCATCAATGCCCAGAAGCTATCATATTATGTCAATCTCATTATTCTCCAGATCAAAGAGCCATTATCAATTCTGAAAAAGAAGTATTGTTTACCATAACAGCTGAATCTATAAACCAGATGCTTCAGTTGCAGCCTAAGCCTAATGTAGTTCCCTTATCTATTGAAGCTCTCACAAAGTTCTATTTGGATTTGGATTTTCCCAAAACATTCCAAAATTTTCAAACCTTCATGCCCTCCTATGTGGAAATCCCCAAGCTCAACTCTCCATATTCCTCTTCTAAATTCCCTGAAGGAACCAGACACATTATTTCTATGTTATCTTTCATACTTGGATATTTCACAGATGAACACGTTGATGCATCAGTACTTGGTTTCCTGTCCATTTTTGTACATGGCCAGCCCCCAATAGTTATCTACAATTTTTCCCTATATATTTCTGATAGCATACATGAACAACTTGTCAAATTACCTACTGAAGGTATCTTTAGGTATACTTCATTTCTTTTCCACATGTTCCTTTATTTTCAGTTAGACAAGTTTCCTATAACTCTTCAAAAGATGGATGTAGAAGGAAATCCAAAATTTATTATATAATGGACCTCCTTGATCAGAAAGGAGTCAAATGAGTTTACATATGTAGACTTTACAGATTATTTCATCCATCCATCGTTCAATCTACTAAATAACAGTGTTCAGCCTAGGATCAGTAATGAAATTAAGAAATTTTTATAGTTGTCTGAACAGAGCAGGACAGGTGATTGGTATTTATACCAAAATCACACTGAAATTATAGTTTATGGGACAACCCTCAGTCCTTACAAGTTGCCAAAATATTTACCTATGAGGTTGTTTACTTTAGAGTATATAAGACAGATTTTGAACTCAGATTCTGTAAATTTCTTGGCAGGTGCAGAGGCATAAAAACAGTTGTTAGAGTACAAATTTAGCAAAAAAATTCTTTGGTATTATGATCCTTATGGTATAATCAGCAAAATGAGAGTTAAATTTAAATTAACTCCATACATTCATGAGAAGAAGCCTGACATTGAGAAATTCTCAAACCAAACAGAATGGTTAGAGAATACACTGGTAGAAGCTAATAAGCAAAGTGATACTAGTCACATTTTGTAGACTCCAGCTCAGGAAGACAGAAGCATGAAAAGAAACAGGGAATAAGGCTCTTACACTGCTGAAACTACCACAGAAACAAAGTTTTAACTCAGGTACAACAAAAAGCCAAAGATTAATCCTGCGGATAAATAAAAAGGGAAAGTTGAGGTTATAGACACAGAGATTCCAGAGAAAGACATTGTGCCTCCCACAGTGATTGAAAATGAACAGAAACCTACCACTTCTACTACACAGTTGATCCAAAAACAACATATTATAGAAGTTTCATCATCAAAGCAGATAGAGGAGAAGGATATGGACATTAAGGAAAAGTATAAAGAGATTAAAGCTAAAAATGAGGAAATAAAAAATGAAATGTATTCTCAATACTTAAAGCAGACTCTTGGCATAAAAAATAGGTTGCTTTCAGCGTTTGATTACAAGAACAAGAAATTGCTGATGACAGTATTTCAACCCGCAGTGCCAACTCCTAAAACAACATCTGATTATAAAAAGGTTTATTTTGAAGTACCAGTCCATGACATTCATCCCTTGGACCAAATTGAATTCCATAAACAGAGTTCAAAGATGATATATTCCACAATGACTACAAAATCAATGAGTGCACAAAAGCTTCAGAATACTTTGATAAATGTAAGAGATCAGCTCAAAATTGAGAAAGCTTCATCATATGCTAAGGATACCAGAATCAAATATTTGGAGGAGTTAGTGATTGAGGTGGGTTATGATCCTACTAATGTAAAAACTACAGAGGAACTGATAAAAAGGAAGAATGTTGATATTGTTGCACTTAGGAAACAGTTGAAATTACCTCCTACAGAGCATCCACAGGCCAAGGATATTTTACAGGAATCTAATCAAAAGGATGAGATGATGAGTCTCATATTGCAGCTGAAAGCCCAAATTAAAGAGATGGAGATTGAGATGGACAAATTGGTCAAAGAAAAAGAAGCTACCAAAGCACATGAAGTCCCTGCTACTATAATTCCTATGGTTACAACAACAGTGCCATCTACTCTAGCAGAAGAACTAGCTCCAAATGTTCCATTGGCTACAACAGTGCCAGTAACTTCATCAACAACTTCTGTTACTGAGTCTCCTACTATAGCAGTCTAGCAATCAGATGAGGCCAGTAAATTGGTAAAGGAAATGCAAGACATGTCCATACAAACCAATGAAATAAACAAGTTAAAGGAACAGATTAAAAATATGGAAGATGCCAAAAAAATTGCACAGATTAATGGCAAGACTTAAGAGAAAAAGGCTAAAAGGTTGAGGGAACAACTCAAGAAATTGGAAACAGAATTGACTTTGAAATAACCCATGGCACATATTAAAAACCAATTATGGTCCAATATCATTGGATAATTCAACGATACTTGGCCATCAATACAGGTAAATTATGAACAGAAGGATTTACTAAAAGAAGCAAAAGAAGAAATACAAAAGATCAAAGAGGAACTAGGTACAAAACCTGAAGAGGCATTGGAAATTATCAAATTCCTCAATTCAAAAAATATACAAGAATTGGATGAAATTGGAATAACAGATAGAACATAAACCATACTTGAGGTAAGAAAGGTAATTTCCAAGAAGAACTTGATGAAACAATTAGAGGAAAAGTGTTAAAACATGGATATGGAAATCACAAGATTCATGGTAAATTTTGATATTTTCAGGCAAAAGGGCCTTCCAAATATTTTGGTAATCAATGACAAATTGATGAAGCAAGAAGATTATAACAAAAAGATAAGAGAATTTGCTAAAGAACAGGTAAACAAATTATACTGGCAGGGAATCCCAATAGGGAAATTTTTGCACAAGAGCATTGAAAATCTATTTTACTTGCAGCATGAAGTAAAACACCTTTTTGTGATCAAACCAACATTTGCAAAATACATTGAAGCTAATGAAAACTTCATAAGACTTATGAAGATCAAATTTCTAGAAGCTGAGTTATGGGTGAAATTAACAAATTTACTGTAAGATCAAATCACAGTAAGGACAGAGCATGAAAGATAAAAAACGGAGTTGTTGTTTTTACTTCAGCAGTAAAACAGTTTTTGAGCAGTCAAAGTGTATCAGTCAAAGAGTATCAGTTGAAATTGTATCAGATGAAAGATGAAGATTAAAACAGATTGAAGATAAAATTTCCAGCGTGAGGGACACCTCAATTGTCTAGTTGTAGCCTAAATCCAAACAAAAAGATATTTAATTTCAATAAATAGGACCGCTAGAAATTAGATATGCAGTTGTCACTATCTTCTTGCAAGAAGATATTTTATTTTCCAAGAAAAAATCCTAAGATTATTCTAGGATATTTTGTACTAGTTTTTGTATAAATACTTCATCATTTGAAGTATTGAGTGTGGATTAATTGCTGAACATTTCTGTAGCTGTAATATTCTGAACCTATGGGTTTTTGTATCAAGTTCAAGTTAGCAGACTGAATCACAGGAAATAAAGCATCATATTACGGGATTCATGTGTTGGGCCACTGCAATGAAGTATTTCACTTGTCATTTTGTCAAATTTCTTATATTTTCCATCCATTCATGAATGTGTTCTAAATTTTAATGTGAAATCAGAAATTGGTATTTCAAAATTTGTTAAAAGTACTCTGTTATTGACTAATTTTCATTTAAATGTTTTATGTTGATATCAGACTAGGGAACCCTTAATTGCTCCCTGGTTCGATTTACCTGTTGGAACAGGGTCTCCTAACAAGCTACGAAAATGGTCCATTTTGAATATTTTTTATTATATTTAGCCTAGCGAAGGGGTTTTGGGGTGGGTCAAAGCCCCGAATGCATTGTAATGGGTCAAAGGGAAAACTAGGGGTCCGAAAACCATTGGTTGCGGACCATAGGAAAGTCGAGGCTAGATTGTTATAAATAGAGATGCATTTTGTATTGTAAAGGATAGGATATGATGAGCTATTGATGCAAATTGTGATTTAAGCTATTTGTTTGCGTTTTGGGGAACGGACTCCTACTGGCTGTGTGTGCGGAGATCCAAGTCCAGCTATGTGTGGACCCTGTTGCTGTGTGCGCAGGTTGGGAAGGGAATTGTAAGGAAGAATTGATGATTGTTAGAGAACTGAATCTGTGAGTATTGTTATGTGAATTACTGATAATTGTTGTATTGTGCGTTTTCCGTCCTTAAGCTGCAAAAGATATATAGACTGCATTCTTGGATCTAGATCTGTTCAGTTCTGTTTATGTACTCCTGTGTTGATATTATAACAAGCATATAACTATAGATATAGTGCACGTGGATGTGAATAGAGACTTAATTAACCCTGCGCAGAACAAGGTAATCGGGGATTACAGGACCTAGTGCAGCTCTGCTTGCTTTACCCATCCTTTCTCGGGGTGCGGAAACCTGGTTCCAGCACCCATACATACTACTTCGGGTGAGACTTTGACCTGTGAAAGTGGGTCATTGCCGAAAGGTGTTGGGGCCCTTGTTTTGAATACTTGTTTTGAATGTTTTGAATTTTGAGTAAAGAGTAGATTTTTGGGTTGCGGAACGACACATGGCAGCCGCAACCAAGTCGCAACTATGGTGAGTAGCGGAGCTACCGAGGTTGCAAGGGAACAGGAGATAGCTGAATAAAGCAAATGCATAGGAGTAGACGAAGAGAAGATACAGCAGAAGACAGAGAGCAGAACTCATAGACAACAAGAGAGAAGCTGAAGAAGAACGCAAGAGGAACTAGCAGTTGCGATGGCGGGTGAACAGATAGTTGTCACCCAGCCGAAAGAAGGGACACGGATGTAGAGAGATTGAAGAAGATCGAGCGGATGTTGCAAGAGAGATCGGTTCTGAGCATGATACCTTCATAGTTCCTAGGCTTCTCCTATCTATCTTTTTGTCTTATGAGACGTCTGTAACAGAATTGTAAGCTCTTCTTGTGGAGCGATGTAACTGGGGATCTGGTTGAAAGTTATCAATATATTTTTAGGTTGTTGTCTTACTATATGATTTGCATGCATGCAAGATGTCTGTGATGTCTTAAAATTTTATTTGCTTAGTATCTGCTCAATCTTCTGAATGTTCTTGTGTATATGATGATGTTTATGCAATCAATTCTATATTAATCATGAGTTGCAGATCCTTCCACTACTATCGATATATTCCCCTTCTGCATGTGGTCGCGGCACACCTCGGGGGAGACTCTCTGCTCTCCGGAGTAGGGTGACAATGCCGGCGTGGTTCTAGACTACAGCAGATTCCCTTGTTGGCCACAATCTTTGAACCTAGGTCTTGTCTGCGAGACCTGTTTCTTCGCCAACAAATGGTTCCGTTGCTGGGACCTACACGTTATGAGGGGAACTAGATCATGGTATCAAGGGTCTTTGAAGGAGAAATACAGAGATGGTGGGATAACCATCTGGATCAGTTTATTGCTCAGCAAGCGGAGTTGACGAATCAAAAGGAGAAGGTTCTCAAGGATCTCATCCTTTTCTCGGATTCCGCCAGTGATACCTACGAGATCCTCTAAGGAAAATTCCCTAGCGACCTCTATAATTGGTTGCAAAGGTTGCAGACCAAGGTACCTAGGGATAGCTCGAGGAAGATAAACCACAAGTGGGTGCACGGGGATCTGGTGGCCCTGCACTGGCTGGATACTGAATTAACTCGCACAGTGGATTTCTGGGTAGAGATCACTTTGGAAGGATATATTGTGGAGTTTTCCGCAGAGTGCTACCAATCCTTCTCGAAGGCTGAGGCTATCTTCCGCTCCGGGTTAAGAGGGAAGCTTCTCAAGGAGATTCCGCTGTGGATTAAGGCCCTGATGGTGGACGAAGGGCTGGTGGAATTCCAAAAGTCGAGCATGGAAGCATAAACCTCCAGTGCTGGGGGAAGGGCAGAGGGGACAGATGTCGCGTGAAGTGTGAAGCAGGGGAGTGGGGGAATGGATGTTGAGGCCGCGAGGAGGTTGAGGGAGCGACGTGCACATAGGAGGGCACAGATCGCCGACAGGTGGTGAGAAAGGGTGATGCGGGAGTTGAAACAATGGGGAAACAATAGGAAGAACCAAGAGGAGGCGCCTCAGAGGATAGGAATTATGGACACCCAGGTGGGTACCCTGGAGAGGGAAGGGACCACTATGGGAGTGCGGCGAGTGCATGGGAGCCCAGCTAGAAGAGGAAGGGAGACGACGACTGATGATGCAGTGGTTGTTTCTAGAGAGGACAGCATTCATCTCTCCAAGCAGCCCTACTTCCCAAAATTTGCACGGCAAGGACCCCTACCTTCCCCTGGTACTCTATCAACCTTTAAGTAATATTTTCGTTAAGTTGCAAGTATTGAGTCGATTGCACAGTAGTTCATTGTCGACAGCAACACACGTTATTAGCAGCGTCACTAGTAGTATTGCATTTCCCAGTGGTATAGTCACGCAACCAGGACCCAGAGGGTTTATCTTGGTCACCCCTTCGCAAGTAAATATGGCTGGGTCATTCACCCGGTATCCAAAATTTTATGGCTGCGGTAACAATGATGTAGAGCAACACTGGTATCGCTGCAAAGCCATATGGAGGGCCAGGAAGACTCCAGACACATGGAAGCTAATAGAGTTCCAAACCACGCTCAGAGAAAGGGCTCTGAGATGGTTCATCAAGTGGTCCAAGGCCCATCCTAATCCAGCAATTGCGGACGTCAAGCGGGATTTTGTCCGAGAATTTAAGCTTCCCCAAACAGACCAGCAGGGTTTGTCCGAGGTCTGGGAGATTAAGAAGAAAGAAGGAGAGACTGCATGGGAGCTGATGCGTCAGTTCAAAGACGCGATCAGGAAAATTAGCTACCCGATCGACCCAAACCATCAGAGGGACTGGTTCATCAAGGCTCTGCTTCCCTTGACACGAACCCCCCTCACCCAGCAGAAGATCGACAATTTGCAGGATTCTCTGGAGCAGGCCATGAAGATAGAGGCAATCGCGGGCTACCCTCAAGAATATTGGGGAGGGCCAGCCCCGTAGGATCCCTCCTTACTGGGATTACAACATCAGATTGCTAGTCTAACTGAGAAACTTAAGGAGATGCAGCCTATAAGACCAGCCAGGTCGAACGTTTTGTGCACGCATTGTCTGGTCGAAGGGCACGTGGCAACTGAGTGTCCCCGGTTGCGTAGCTCGGGTGTGGGGCCCTCGGTCACGGAAATACAGGGGGTTCCACCTAGTGGGGTTGGCGCGGCGATGAATCCGCAGGGGGTATACCAGCCGCAACAGCCTTACGCGGGGTTCCCACCTCAACAAAACCAAACCGCCACGGAATATTTCGAAACTTGTCGAACGATAGGGCATCAACCTTGGATGTGCCCAATATTTCATAAGTACTCCAATGTCCCAAACAACGTATACTGTGAGTTTTTTTCTTCCACGACTCACAACACCGAGTAGTGTAGAGCCCTCGACGCACTAGCGGACCGATTGGACCGACCCTCCTATAGGGTGAACGAGGCTTCCAGGGGTAGAGCAGGCGAAATGTGTGGAGGCTGCACAGGGGGACGGGGTCCGCTAAAATGCTACAACTGTGACCAGGAGGGTCATTTGGCCCAAGAATTCCCCCTTCCCAGACGCCCATGGTGTTCCCAGTGTCGCGTGAACACCCATGCAACAGAGGACTACCCTGAACTTATCAATAAGTGGGAGGAATGAGCATGGTAGAGGGGCACGAATCTGGTAAACTTCGAACCTCGTGGAACCGCGACTCCGCATATGCAAAACGTAGCTATTATGATGTGAGGCGGAAAGCAGACGGGGGAGGACGCTCGTGGAAAGGAGCCGGCACGAGGGATCCGGCCCGCCTCCCCGAAACAAGTGATCAGGCCGGACGCACAGAAGAAGTACTTCCAGGAGGCAGTGGAGATATTTGCTCAGGTGGGGGGAGCAAAAGGCCTCGAGGTACCCCTGATGACTGATTCTAGAGAACAGGACGCCACGGGGACCCTAATTGAGGAATGGCTCCAGTTATTCCTTAAGATTGTTGACAATGCTTCAATACGGGAACAGCTCAAGCGTACCTTGGAGGATGTACTGCAGGGGAATACAGGGCTGAGGGAACCTTTGAACACAACACCCCAGTACGTACAGCGGGTCAAGTGGAACAAGCGAAGAACGGGAAAATAGTTTCGGCTTAACACGCAAGTTGTGGGATTTCAAATCAGCGATACCATGCTTGACTTAGGATATGATGTTAACATCCTACCACGGAAGACGTGGGAGGCTCTTGGGTGGCCACGGCTGACCTACTCACCAATCCAGCTTAGAATGGCAAACCAGTATGGCATTGTGCCAATCGGCCGACTCGAGGGTGTCGAGGTCGAAATTGTGGGGGTGAAGACTTACATGGACTTTGAGGTCATCGACATTATGGGAGACAAGGATCCTTACCCTACACTGCTAGGAATCGCTGGGCTTTTGAGAATTATGCCATCATCGACCTCAAAAAGGAGCTGATGATTTTTTAAGATGTAGAAGTCTGAGTCACTCAGCCTCTCGACCCATATCAAGGCCCGAGATATACAGAAACTGTGGATAACCAGGAGGATGCTTAGATGTTGGACAACCTTTATCAGATGACAGCAGGGAAACGGGAGGACTATATTAACCCGACCGCAACCAATGTCGTCAGCTGGCGCAGTTTCTAGAGCTCAGAGCTGGGATCGGAACTAGCCTGGGAAGACTGGCAACAAGGTGGGTATGAGACCAGCACGCGGAGATGTGCCAACATTGCCCGAGTCCGTTGGATTGGCGCTGAGATCAGGGAGTACCCCACCCTGTCAAACATGCAAGCCGTCAATACCTTTATTTCAAAGGTAGAAGACACGGTACCAGAAGGACGCAAGCTACCACTTTTGGACGTAGCACTACAGCCCACATCAGCCAGGTGGTGGAAAAATCACTACAACACCCTGTCGCGGTGGAGTTGTGTGGCGGAGGCTTTGAGGGCACGGTTCAAAGAAGACGAAGGCCCTCAAAGCAGGCACAAGTACCAAGGGACTTCCGATCCGAGGGACCACCTGAAAACCTGTGAGGCGCAGTGGAAAAGTATAGGATATCCAGAAGATTTGTGGGTACATCAGTTCGTCCACTCCTTAGATACCATTCCCCATGCATGGTACTTAGAAGAAGAGTGAAAAAGAGGGACCAGCTCTTGGCAGGAAGTCGCGCACAAATTTGTTCGGTGCTTTTCGTTCGAAGGGGAGACAGAGCTGGTGTCCCAGGCACTACAGGCCATCAAGGGGGTACTGTTTCTCGGTGATCCGGGGACCGACGGGAGAACATTAGCACCAAATTCGGAGGGCAGGCGTGAGCTGGCTTGCCAGTGGGTCGACGGAAAGCCAGAAGATGACAGTCTGGAGGACCTGAGGCACCTATATTTCGAAGAGAAGCAAGGAGAGCGGAGCATCAAAGAAGATCCGACCACTGAAGATGTCCATCTACTCCCGCTGAAGACAAAGAAGCTAAACATCGGCATGAAGGAAAAGCCCAAACTGGCTACAGTTGGGGACTACTAGGACGAGGAGACGACCAAGGAAATTTTTAGCCTCCTCCAGGAATACGAAGACCTATTCCCTTCATCAGTTGCAGACTTAAAAGGCATCAAAGGTGACCTCAGAGAAATGCGTATTGTGCTGAAACCAGACGCCAGGCCCGTGAAGCATCGACCCTATCAGTTGAACCCTCGGATCAAAGAAAAGGTCAAGTTGGAGATTGATAAAATGCTGATAGCAGGTCTAATGTTTCCGGTGGAAGAAGCAGAGTGGGTGAGTCCTATCGTCATTCAGAATAATAAGGACAAGTCAAAAATCTCTGTCTGTGTCGACTACCAGAGTCTGAACAATGCTTGCATCCATGACCCATTTCCCACTCCATTCAGCGACGAAGTATTGTACCATGTTCTGGGGAATGAGGCCTACTCCTTACGGAATTAGGTGCGCATTACGGAAGAGGAAAAAATGAAGATGACGTTCACCACTGAGTGGGGTTCGTTTGCGTACCACGTGATGCCATTCGGGTTGAAGAACGCCCCTGCTGTGTTTTCCTGGATCGTCATCGCTGCTTTCCGGGAGTACATTCATAAGTTTCTGGAAGTCTACATGGATGATTGGACTGTCTATAGTTTGCTGAAAAACCACGCCACCCTGTTATGAATCATGTTTGATCGGTGTCGAAAATTGCAGATTTCCTTGAACCTAAAGAAATGCATCTTTGCAGTCCCTTTCGGAACGTTATTAGGACATGTGATGTGCAAGCATGGGGTCTGCGTCGACCCCGCCAAGGTAGCCGTGATCGTCCACATGGAAGCCCCCAAAATGGTGAAGCAGTTGTGAGCACTGCTCGGGCACACTGGTTATTACAGACGATTCATCAGAAATTACGCGAAGATCACCGCTCCTCTGGAAAAGTTATTGCAGAAGTCAGAAGTGTTCCAGTGGATGGAGGTGTGTAGGATGGCCCTTGACACCTTAAAGGAGAAGCTAGCCTAAGCACCTATTCTATTTCACCCAGACTGGGATAAGCAGTTCCACGTGCATATTGACGCTTCCAGTATCGCAATTGGGGTTATCTTGGCGCAACCAGGGGAGACGACAGTTGACCACCCAGTTTACTTCGCCAGTCGCAAACTGTCTAATGCAGAGCGGAATTACACCACTACCGAGAGGGAGGCCCTTGCGATGGTGTATTTGCTCCAAAAGTTTCGCCACTATATTCTAGAAGGTAAATTCAATTTCTTTACGGATCAGTCCACGTTAAAGTACCTGATCAATAAGCCCGTTTTGGAAGGACGGATCTATCGATGGTTTCTACTCTTCCAAGAATTCATA
The DNA here is from genome assembly GCA_034641835.2 of Pinus albicaulis. NCBI lineage: Eukaryota > Viridiplantae > Streptophyta > Pinopsida > Pinales > Pinaceae > Pinus > Pinus albicaulis. The sequence continues at coordinate 203,209 of JAXQQM020086032.1, forward strand.
TTCGAAGTGATCGTCAAGTCCGGGAGGTTGAACGTCGAGCCCGATCACTTATCCCGGCAGGAAACGGGGGAGAACGACGGCTCTCTCGATGATCAACTGCCAGATGCTGATCTTTTTTGGGTCGAAGCCATACCAGATTATCTAGATGACATTGCAACAAATTTGACAACGGGGTAGTGCCCTCAGCACTATACCCCTCTCCAGAAACGGCACTTGGTCGTTCGCGCTGCTGAATACCAACTGATTGCGGGGCAGTTGTACAAATTAGGCCTCGATGAGGTTCTACGTAGATGCCTACTAGACCACGAACGCGAAGCCGTGATGTGGGAGTGCCACAGCAGCGTTGCGGGCGGGCATGTGGGGGTGAAACCCACTGCCAGGAAGGTGCTCCAAGCTGGACATTTTTTAAGAGATACGATGTCTGTCAGCGAACAGGGAGACCCTCTCACAGAGATGAGCTCCCGCTACACCCGGTGCATGTGTTGCGACCATTTGAGAAGTGGGTTGTCGACTTTATAGGTCCCATAGCCCCGGTAGCCAAGCATTCCAAGGCCAGGTACATCATTACCGCCACCAACTACCTGACTCGGTGGGCTGAGGCCATAGCGGTATGAGACTGTACGGCCGATACAGCGGCTCGGTTCATCTTTGAACACATCATCAGCAGGTTTGGCTGCCTATGGAGCTTAACCAGTGATCAAGGTACGCACTTCATTAATGAGACAGTCAAATCACTACTGGACACTTTCATGATTCAACATCACAAAAGTAGCCCGTACCACCCACAGGCCAATGGTACTGTTGAAGCGTTCAACAAAATCCTCGAAAAGGGTTTGAAGAAGATCTGCAATGCCCAGCAAGATGACTGGGATGAGCGGTTACCAGCTGCACTATGGGCCTACCGAACTACGGTGAAGCGCTTGACCAATCAAACACCGTTCCAGCTGGTGTATGGCCGGGAAGCTGTGATTCCCGCCAAGTTCAACATACCGAGTCTTTTAATTGCCACATCCCTCAAGTTCTCAGAAGGGGAATTGCTACAGGAGCGCCTCCATGAATTACAAGAACTAGACGAGGCCCGGTTTCTAGCCGAGTTCCACCAGAAGGTTCAGAAGGACAGGCAGAAGGTGTGGCATGACCGCCACATCAAGAAAAAAAATGTTCTAGGTTGGAGGAAATATTCTCCTATATGACAACAGGTTTCAGAAGTTTCCGGGAAAACTGCAGATGCACTGGTTGGGACCTTACTTCGTCGTCGAGATTAGGGATTCCGAAGCCATTCGGTTGGCTCAGTTGGACGGTATTGTTTTACCTGGGTGGGTGAATGGCGCACGCCTGAAGCCCTACCATGACTAATTTTCTTTCACCTTTCATCAATAACTCTCGCAACCGAGAACAGCCGTAGAGTAGCGTAAATGAATAACTCTCCCGCAACCGGGATGAGAATAGATAGTGTTCATTGTCCATGCATAGGTCGTCAATAACCGCTCTGTTGCAGGAACCGCACCTCAACCGATTATGGTCAGGGAGGGGCGTGTCCAGCGTGTCATCCCCGTAGGATCAGTAAACGTGTCAGTGTCAGTCCATATCATTTCAGTTAGTACTTGTGTCAGTCCGTAGGATCGCCTATATTTGCAGCTTAAATTGCCATAATTAGAAGTAACCCTGCAATAATCATTTTTCCATAATTTGAAGTAACCTCAGTCGTCGCGTCCGCCCATTTCCCCATGCCACCGTCAGCAGATTTCAGAGTACACCTCAGCAGGCGATTGATCGCATGATTATCGCCGTGGAGAATTCCAGCGGGAATTAACTCGTTATGGGGTCTCATCAACCTCACTCATGCCAGTTAATTACATAACTTGCATGGAAAAAAGCACGAGAATGCTGGAGCAATTAGAATTAGAAATTGGAGCAGAACCAGAGCAGCAGAAGTATCCGGAAGCACAGAGTCGAGAGAAGACGTCAAGACCAATTCTGCAAGTGTATCAACATCGAGGGAATATGCCAAAAGCCAACCCAGCAGTTGTAGAACCGCAGCTCGACAGCAGAATTCATAAAACAGAGTCCCTCATCGGGAAATACAACAATGTTGCCCTCATAGATGCAAACCTCATGGACTCTTTCGAGTTCCCGGCACTTAAATGGTAGGTGTATATGGAACATTATACCACAGAAGCCGGGCGTTCAGCGAACAGGATTTTGCCAGAGTTCCAAGGCCTACAGCAATCCTCCCTTCTGAACTTAAGAAATCTCCCGGTATTCGGGACAACAGGACCATCCATGCAGTGCACCAAGTTCTTACTCAGCCACATCCAGAACGGGTCACTGTGGTTGAATAAGGAAATTCCAATCCATGCCGAGGATATCCACCGGCTCACAAGGCTTTCAGAGAATGGCCCGGATGTATCATCTGCATGTCAGACCACTTCCAAGCGAGAAAAGAAGTCGGGAGATGCAGACCATTATGCAAAATATGGCACTCGTCGGGAAGGAAAGGGAGCGAAGATGGAGCTTATCAACAAGCCCGAAATCAAGTTCGCATGCTACCTCATTGCTAGTAAGACAATGAGGCACTACACAAAGGGGGAATGTACCCTAGATACTATTTCCATTGCAGAGCACAGTGTCCAGGGGGCGAAGTTGAACTGGTGCTCCTTCTTGCTGAAGGAGTTGTTCGATGCATGCGAAGACAACTACAAGAGGGCCACAAGCTTCATTTATGGGTATTTGATAGTTACGTTTGCCATGTGGAAGTGGCACACTCCCCTCGTCAGGCTACCGGTGGAAATACCAAAGGGCCAGCCTCTAGTGATGAAGTTCGTCTCGTGGAAGGTGTCGGGTGATCCCAGCACCAAAGAGGTCAATGCAGAGGCATTTCGGATTTGGTATGTTTTAATGATAGATGTGGTAGCTGGCCAGCAGAGGGTGCCCAGGAACCTGCTGGATGAGTACAGCGAGCAAGTATGGTTCAGACTCAGCCACAGGCATACCTTCATCCGACCTACTTGCGTGCCGGAGGAGACATTTCACATGCGGCCGCTGAAGTTCCAGCTCGAAGACACAGCCTTCCACAATGAAGTTTGCTCGTGGCTAGGGGTCGTGATGGAAATCCGAAATGGGGTACCCACTTACAATTTTGATCAGATGCTACCGCAGCAACAGCCTGCTGAGAAAGAAGCGGAGGCAGCACAACAGGACTCCACCGTGCAGCTCATCCCCCTCATTCGCCACCTAAACACTCAGGTACGCAGTTTTAATGAAGTGGCCAAGGTTGTCTCAAGCGGTGTCGTTCCTTTTCCTGTTTTCTCTGAGTTCCATCTTTTCTCAATCCACATCGCGTCTCCACACAACTTCCATCACCTCCCCCATCCCTAATGTTTTATTTACTTCTCCAAGTCCGATGACTACCCCGATGGTGGAAAAGAGCAAGTCCACCGACCCCTTAGAAGCTCCTTAGGCCAAGCGGGCCCGAACCATAGAGTCGAGTCCAGTGGTGGACCTCACTGAGGAGGATCCACCCCGGCCACCGAGTCTGGGGGTATTGTGAGTCTCTTCTTCTCATGATTTCTTATATGGTATCGTATCTGGTTGGGCTTAACTCTCTTGGAGTGCCTAGAAATGAGAACCCAACTAACTAACCGATTGTCTATGTAAATGTCTATTTTTGTTTTCATATTTTGTTTTGTGTGAACATTTCGTGTGTTGTAGAATAATGCCCGAGTGTGCTTTCAATCGCCACCGTTGTCGCAGCGCAAATTATCACTTATTATGGACCATTTCAGTCCCTCATATAAATCTTACGTATGCTAGGGCATTAAGCGAATTCCATTAGGGCTACCCTCCGTTGACGTGCAACGCCTTCCAAATCGTTTTGATTACTCTGTCGATTCATATCGTTCCAGGAACGGCACCGAGCATCTGGGGACATATTGTTCAGTATGAAGCTCCAAGACCGATGAGAAAGGTGGATTATCGTTGCTGTGGATTCAGAATACGTGATCTCCCCTGGTGGAAGATCAAAGAACATCTGAAGCTGCAATTTTTGTTTTTCAGAGGGAAAGCACCCCATCGTTTACGGTTTGCTCAAATGCTAGCCAAAGCAGTGCTCTGCAGCTGCAATATAAGTGCCATCTGCCCCGCTTAATTGAGGGGTTTCCGACGGATGCGATAGCGCCTGCATTCGTTTTAATACATTTCAATAGTCAGAGTAATTATTCGGGGTTTTTCAAGCGCCAATGCCCCCATGCCTACACCTATCCAGTGGACGACGTCAACACCACCTTCGCTTTCTCCGGATACAATGACTTGGCAATCGTTTTCTGTGGTGGCAACGCCACCTCCCATGAAGATTTCTAATTTCGATTCGGAAGAACGCAGTCGTATAGCCTATAGCTCGAACATAGAAGGTTTAAATTTCTTTGAATTTTTCCATAGGAGGATTTTTATAGAGTTTCAAAATGCATACATCTAGCAGCATGAATAGATCGTGGAAATCTTCGTGAAAAGATTGTGGAAATCTTCGATTTCTTGAAAAGTCGTGGAGGATTGTGGGGCGTCAACCTAGAATTTTTTCAGCAAAACTACCAACATAATATCATTTTCGATGAGGGGACGAGTGCAAAAGTCATGTCAAATCCTTTCCTGTTTATCAACACGGTACACTGATGTGTGAACTTGAATGGTATATTCCTGTTTATCAATTCGTTGAGTACACATCAGATGTGCGTTTGCTATGTCATAATTCGAAGATGATTTTATTGGTTAGTTTCAAATAACTCTGACTTGAATGAAGATATAATGTAGTGTGATTTAAGTTTATTTGTTGCCAGGAAGTTTTGTGCAGAGAACCACTATTGAAAAATTAGCATTATTTAAATTAGTCGTTTACATTCTACGTGACCCAGAGAACAATTGGCTAATTTGATTAGATCTGTTATAGTTATATTAGCAGCAATTTTGCCAAGAGCATCGCTACGTTACAAGAGGAAGCAAGCTCGTTGTTGGATTAGCTCAACACAGCCCGTATTCAGACCATTTGCTAGCCACTGATGGATAAATTATTAGCTAAATATCCTGATAGATTTGGTGATTGGTCCATATGATGGTTATCACTATCACCTTATCGTGAAGCCCGATCGAGCCGAGTTGTTTATTATCGTGACTTAAAAGTTCATTATTGCTGGTTAGAAACAAATGTATTTTAAATGGGTTGAATGGTAGCTCGAAAATGGTGGAGAAAAGAGTGTTTTCTATGAGATCTCAGAGTGGGTACAAATGTTAATGAAGACCAGGATAGACAAATGTTTGTATTAATTTAGTGTGTTCTCCATTTCTATAATGTAGGCATTAAGGGGGGGTGTTTGAGATAATGCCTCCATTATTAGGCTTACTTAGTTTGGATTGGGTTGTTGAGGAAGTTGAGAGATTCTCTCAACTTCTCTCTATAAGATTAGGATTAGTTCACCTATATATATTTGATGTATCTATGATTATTTGAATATAGAAATTAATTATTTGTGTGTGAATATTGTGTATCTCTGCTCTCTCATGATTTATTATAAGGGGTGCCCATATAGGAAGAACCACCCATTGACCCCTCCGATTTCATCAACATTCGGCTTCCACCACAACGTATTGTTCCACCTCCGTCTTATCACTCCATTCCACCTCCACCTACCAGTTCATCCGCACCATCAAATTCATCTGCCACCGTGTCTGATCCAATCATCCTAGATCTACTTAATGGGGACCAAGGGGTCGAGGTTGACTCTAGAACTGTAGCAGTGGTACCACCGTTCGACCCCGCTAGGGAATCCCAAGTCTCTATTTCTGATATCACCACATAGATGGCACAAATTGTTGTCAATCCAGCTAGGGCTTAGCCTGAGCCTACTGTATTTCCACAGACCATCCACACAGATCAGCAGGAGCAGCCGAACCTAAATATGGCGACTCAGTGCCTCATCAGACACCACCGCCATCCCCTCACGAGCATTCCACCCGATCAGCTGCCAGTGGGAAACCCCTACAGGAACGGTGGCCGAATCAAAGAACTTCGGGGGTCGCCAACTTAGAAACATGGGGTATAGCTCAGCTATACCATTTTATCCATAGGGCGGCCCACCAAGCAGAAAGGATTCATTCTGAGCTGTAGCAAAGGTGCAACGAGCAACAACAGTAGATCACTGTGCTTACTGAATAGCTCACAGCAGCACACGGGCAGCTACAGGGTCAGATAAATGAAGTGGACAGGGTGTTTACAAGGCTATGGCCATCTGTAGAGGCTCACTACCCTTGGCTGCCTGTAGATGTACCAGAGACAAATATCATCGAACAGGCCCTCCACCTAAAGATTGCATTCAATGACCTCCACAAGGAAAATTCAGAGTTCCAAGCAGCGTTAGCAGCACGGCCAGCGCTGCCCGATCCAAAGGTAGTTTATACAGCACAAATTGTAGAGAAGCAGGGCCAGGTCACCCAGATGCAGGAAACTCTCAAATTTGCAGCGCACGATGCTTACGACCTCCTGGAAGGTCTTCAGGAGTGCTCGATGGCTCTTACGGTAAAAACTCAGCCCATTTCAACAAAGCTACAACAAATTTCAAAGGAAATCCAAGACGCCACGGACCCCCCATAGTTGGACCAGCTCTATGCTCAGGCGGATGCTCTGGAGGTCCAGATCTAGCAAACAGAGGCCAGCTTAGCAATGGCCAAACAAGCAATTCGAGAGCTCCGCCAACCCCTCCAAATGAGTGCCAAGACAATGCAGAAACTAGCCACTGTGGCCGAAACCCAAATCGGCACGATGTTCGGGACTATACTGGTGCATGTCGAGGAGGTAGCTGTCACCAATATCGCCGCAGAGACAGATGCATTGTTACAGGGGTGGCAGCGAGCTGTGACGACCTTCAATGAGCTTAAGGCTACAGCGTTCAGTAAGGTCCCGGAGTTGGGGCCTTGTTTGGGCAGCAGGCTGAAGGTGCAAAGCAAGAACAAGGCACGGGGTCTGGTGGGGCGATGGAAATAGAGACAGTGATTTGTGATTAACTCGGGACGAGTCAAGAAACTATGGTCGGGGCCTGTTGGGGCCCTTGTTTTGAATTTTGAATAAAGAACAGATTTTTGGGTTGCAGAACGACACATGGTAGCCGCAACAAAGTTTCAACTACGGTAAGTAGTGGAGCTACCGAGGTGGCGGGGGAACAGGAGATAGCTGAAGAAATTGGATGCATAAGTGTAGATGAAGAGAAGATACAACAAAAGACAAAGATAAGAACTCATAGAAAATATGCTAGAGAAGATGGAAGTATCCAAAGAAGAACGCAAGAGGAAATAACAGTTGCGATGGCAGGTGAATAAATAGCCGTCACCTGGCCGAAAGAAGAGACGAATGCAATGCAATTGAAGAAGATCGAGCAGATGCTACAGGAGATATCTGCTCTGAGCATGATATCTTCATAGTTCCTAGGATTCTCTTATCTATCTTTCTGTCTTATGAGACGTCTGTAACAGACTGTAAGCTCTTCCTGTGGAGGGATGTAACTGTGGATCTAGTTGAAGGTTATCTATATATTTGTAGGTTGTTGTCTTATTGTATGAGTTACATGCATGCATGATGTCGGTGATGTCTTAAAATTTTATTTTCTTAATACCTATTCAATCTTCTGAATGTTCTTGCACATACGATAATGTTTATGCAATCAATTCTATAGTGATTATGAGTTGCGGATCCTTCCACCACTATCGATATATCCCCCTTCTGCATGTGGTCGTGACATGCCTCGAGTGAGACTCTCTGCCCTCTAGCGTAGGGTGATAATGCCGGCGTGGTTCTAGACTACAGCGGATTCCCTTGTTGGCCCCAATCTCTGAACCTGGGTCTTGCTTGCAAGACCTGTTTCTTCACCAACACTTATCTCATCGGAGAAATCGGAGTACGTAAGTATGTTTGCCATGTTAAAATTTCCGATGCAATTAATCCCTTTGTTCATAACCCTCGATCATATTATTATTTCATATAACCCATAGTCCCACAATCGGGCGCTAAAACTTGTGAATAACCCATCTCCAATGCATATTTCCCTTTGTTAAATCAAAAAACCCACTTTCCTAAGTTTTAGTCTGAAATGCGCCCATGCAATGTTTGTTAATGTAAATGGGTAGATTGAAAAGCCCCACCTAAAAATTCCGATGCGATTGAGCCCCATTATATAAACCCCACTCTCCGTTTTATTCCATATAACTTATGCCCCGGACCAAGAGTCAAAGTCCCGAAGTGCTAATCGCATCGGAGAATTAAATGGTTAGATTGAAAGACTGGCGTCGACCTTTCGATGCAATTGGCCCTTATACATAAGCCTTGGGCCTATCACACTCCATACATCCAATGGCCCCGCAGACGGGTGCATAGCCACTTCATTTATATAAACCCGCCCCAAGCCAAAACCTTTTTTTATTAAATTTTTGGTTTTTGTAAAATATTAAAGGGTTTCCGCCGGTTAAAATTTGAGTTAATCTCCACCATCAATCTGAAATGATTAGACGGATCATGCAACATCGAATCACAAGTTTTATCGAGCGCATTCTATTTCTCTCTGCGATTGACGATCTCCTGATCAATTGTGAACCGTTGATCTCCTTGATCAGTCATAGATCAACGGTTCTAACTTAATTCTTCCCCTGCTTTCTTTTTGACCTCACGCAAATAGATATTCACCGTTGGATGCTATCATCCAACAACCTTGCTCCTTCCCCGCAACCTCTGAAGCAGTCTACCCAATAATGCAGGATTTATTAATTTTTATTGTTTTATGCAGGTTTTAATGGTTTTTCCATTATATTGAAGAAAAGCTAGAGGCCGGGAATGACGATTCCCATGCCTTTGATTCATAAAAGAGAAGCCATCCACGGGGTCCAATTTCACATTTCGTCAATGCTTCATGGGCATTGATGCCATATGGGCCTTTTGCGGAACCTACACATCAACAAGACATAGTGAATTAAATCAAAACAAAAGAGTATCAGTTTTGAAGACCTACCACAGCAGAACTAAAGATTGAAGATGAATTCCATAGTTTGATGGATTACGGCTAAGATTGATTATCAAAAGCCTAATCCATTGGATTAAACACAATTAAAAGACAAATTAAGTGATTTATCATTCATGAAGAGCCTCTAGCACCACATCAGAGGCCAATTGATTCCTCTCAACTACCACAGTGCCACTTGTTGCCTCAAAGCATTCAAATAGAGGCCAAGCTATGATCAGAAAAGAAGATATTTGCCTCAGTGCAGCCAAATAGTTAATTCTTCCAAATGAACTTAATGTAAAATATCAGCAGAGTTATTGTAGAACTAATACAGAGCCTTAAAGTCAACAAAAGTTCCCACCGAGCTTAAATCTTGCATGTAAAACATTAATACAGACAAAAAATCTGTGAACTTCTCCGTCGATCCCCTCAAAGGCTAAGAAGTCTTAAGTCTGTATTAATTACCCTGGGAGATCTTTATCCCCTCCCACCTCCTCATTTCTTCTATAAGTACTTATGTAGAAGATGAGAAATTGTTGGTTGCAGAATTTTGAAATATACTTGAGCTTGAAACTTCCACTTGTAAATAGTGTTCACGGGCTATTGAAGCTCTACTTGTGGTTTGATAAGTTAGTCTGGGAGGTGTAGATGATTGTTGAACTGAAACATTAGAATTAAAGCTATAACTGGTTTGAAGCATCAATACAAGATGATTTATGGGATCCTGGTCTATGTCGACGGTGTTAGCCATCAGTATTTTTTGCATGTTAGTGATGACTATATCTTCAGCTGAGTTTTCTAGAAACTGATTTCCTTATGTCAATATGTCATCCAGAAAACCCTCCCAAAACTTTTTCGCCTTTCTACCTATTCAGTCCACCCCTGGCAACATCAAAAAAGCCCCATATCACAATCCTATCTAGCTTCAGCCTTATTGACTTGCCCATCAGCCTTAAAAAGCAAATCCACATCTGTTTCAGAAGTCTACCCTATGTTAGGAAGTGGCGTTTAGGACATTTCACCTTTGGCAATCATCAAAAAAGCCAAAAAAGCCCCCATCTGCAGCAGACCTACCATGACTGATCCCTTACTTTGCAAATGAAATTGACAAACAGCCTTAAGTCGCGCCACTCACACCCCCTAGATCTCAGCACTGCATAAAATCCAATCTCATGCTGACTAGTAGGTTGTTCACTGTGTTCTATTATTCTACAAATGACAAGAAATATATTTCATCTCATGGAGTAAAAGTTTGAGTTTACAGTTAGAGGAACAGCTGCTTCTAAGTGTATTATGAGCCTGAGATGAAGCTGCAAAACAAAAGTCACTCATCAGGACCTTACAGCTCTTTCCAGCATGAAAATCACAGTAAGAAAGGGTCGCCACTGTCTCAGCAAATGTTAAATTGTCAAGGCCCAGAGCCTCCTTCATTACAAGCAGAGGGTTAGGGCGCCTCCTTCATCCATAAGCAGAGGGCGCAGGCCAGTATTGACTCAGAAGGTTGCAGAAGTCCAGGTTTGCCTTTACTGAAACAATGAAACAATATCTTCAGGTTTCATGAATGTAATTGCTGACCATAACAGGAATATAGTGGAAATATGATAAGCTCAAAGGAAAGGGGAGTTTGGCCTGATAAAAAATCTCATTTCAAACTTGCAAACCATATGGATTGTTGAACTCTAGAAGGACCTGTCATCAGTAAACATCCAAATCATAAGAGGCCTGTGTTGGTTCAAAATCAAATAGAACAGATGTTAACCAATGCCATTACACAAGCAGGAGAAAGGTCTTGGTTTTTCAAGAAAGCACTGACCTTCATAGTCACAAAGGCTATTTGTCAAAAGAATCAATCATGAGATGAACAAGCCAAATGTCTAATTCACCCTTAGGACAATGCAGGGAGACAGTATTACTCTGGCTAGGGTTTTCTTCTAAAAACACAGTGAGGCTTGCAAATGAAGATGCTAAGATTGGTGTTGTTCAAATGGTTTACTTATCACCACATCTGCCCGATGAAGAGCCTCCTCCATATATGAGTAGAGGGCCAAAACTACTGCAGGGTGCTGAAACTGATTGATACAAGAAAGCAGTGGAAGGATGCCAAAAAGGAAGAAAGGTCATTTCACAGATGAATGATAGTGCTGATAATGTAAAGGTATTGATGCTCCTATTTCAAGAACTATCTGTCATATTGTACATCTAGTGGAAAGGAGAAAGTATTGAACATATTGTATGCTATTAATGCCAAAGGAGCAGTTGATTTAAAAAGGGTTAAAGACATTCCATGATCACCTATCCAGAAATCTAAGGAAATCCTTTCTGAGCAAACAAAGAAGTCTAGGGTGAAAGGATGCAACCTAAAAAGTGTATTTACAGTCCAGAGAAAAACTTGTGAAACACCTAGAAGCAGAAATTTATCACTGGGAAAGTAAAACAGTGACCAAGGTTGAGTCATAAAATGCATGATGACAGGTATACAATGCTATGAATAGACAAAGAGATAATTTTGAACATATGTGTGCCACTGATATCAAAAGAAGACTTTCTCATTAAGGAAGGGGTCAAGCAGCAAAACAATATCATATATCAAAGGTACAAAGAGGCGCCTTTCAAGAAATGGTGTTTACAGCTTTCAAATGTTTTGGTGCATTATGAATAGCCTTTCCTTGCTAACAGTCGCCAAGAGAGGAAAACAATGAACACAGCTCAGTCATGAAATGTTTCCATTAACAAAAAGGGGTTCGATACACTAATCAAAACAAAGTAAGGACCATGTATCAAAAAGCCCTGTTTTCATATTCTACAGGTTTTTTTTTTTGATGAAAGAGGCAAATGGGTATACAATCTTATGAATAGGTAGAAGAGTTTGGTTTTGATGAAATTGCCACTGTTTATAAGTCTTAAAACAAACACGGTTGTCATCATTCCAAAGGGCAGACTTAGCACAAAGACACAGTATTAAATAAACAGTGGCAGAGTTGTGGCATGATGAGTTGTCAAGCAGGGGATTATAGTAAAAAATGCCCCTCTTTGGAGAACATTGCAGGTCATAAAGAATGCAGCCACTGATACCTGTACCATTAGACACAGTGGCAAAAATAGTCCCAAGATTATGGAGTTTTGTTTCAGGGTCTAAAGGTTAGTGATTGAAAAGTCCACCAAAGAAAAAGCCGGAGGTTCTCCACCCCACACCTGTGCTAATATCCGAAATCTACATGTGATCAAATGATTGGCAAATCTCCAAAGCAAGTTTGAACGTACCAAAGTTAAAAATCCGAAGGTTTTTCAAACACAAAAACTCCGCAGAAGAAGCCAAACCACGGTTCTATTTTTCCTTTTAAAAATAGAATGACTGTTGATATTGTTTTTTTTGAAAAACGATATAAGTTTGAAATATAAGAGTGGGAATTTCACTTTCAAAAAGGCTAGAGTCAAAATCCCATTCGCATCCAGCATCAAACAAGCAAGAAAGTTGGGCGAAAATTCAAAAATTTGCTGTCAGAGGCGGCGCGACGTGCCTGGATGTAGGCGCGACGTGCCTGGGCAGCATTTTACAAAGGTTTTATTCGTCGGCGCGACGTGCCTGTAGGTGGGCGCGACGTGCCTGTAGAAGGCCGCCCGACCACACGACAGGCCGACCCGACACGTTTCTTTTGCGCGACGGGTTTTTCTCCGAAGGTTGCAGCGCCAGTGTTGGGGGGTTCCGGTGCTTTTCAAGCTCCTTCCAAGGGATTTCCTCTCAAGAACTCACAAGGTACTTCATCTCCTAACTTGAAAAACTCGGAAAATCAAGTTTAAAACCTATGTGCCATGATTTGAAACTGTGCATGGTTAAAGGGGTTTTTGACCGTTTTTGAAAATGAGAAACTGTCCTCACAGTCCCCCACAGCAGCACACTACCTGAGCAGATTGCCTTTTATTCACCATTTTCTCCCACTGTGAATTTGTTACCAAAAAGTTTTCAAGGATGACAACACATTGAAAAGACAGAGTTTGTTGATAAGAAGTTGAAACCTTGGAGGCAGGGGTATAGAGTGTAGTGGTGTATATCTCAAAACTCACAAACAAAGAATGTATTGTCTAAACTACTGTGTGCAATGATTTTTTCGCCCAAGCTAGGTCTGTTTTCTCCTTGCACTATATTACATCATTCCGAAGATTTGTTGACAAAAATTCTGAGAGTAAGAGGGGCCTTTTTTCTGAAGAACACGGTTGTTGATGATCAAGTTTAACATTTGAAGACAGAAGTACACAGTACACTGAGGAGCAAAGATTATTGATGGTTAGATTTTGACATTAAAGGCAGAGGTACCAAAGTGGTGTTAAATTTCTCAAAACTTCACAAGTGAAAATGGCTGATGATTGACTTCTTAAATTGCATGAGTGGAAGGTGTTTTCCTTAACACTGTGGGCTAATTTGTCACCTAGCCAAAAGGTCTCCTCCCTCTTCCACTGTGTGGTCTCTACAGAAATCTGCTAACAAAGGTAATTTTCAAGATAAATGATCTGAAGAACAGGGTTATTATTTTTGAAGTTTGGTATTGAAGACACAAATACAGGTAAAAGCAGGCCTCTAGCAAAGTCATAAGGGGGGTGATTGTTCAAGACTGTGCACAAAAGATCTACAAAGCAGTTTCCCACACATAGTACCATTGTTAAGAAGGTTACATAGCTGAAGTGTATCCAGATTTGAAGGACTGTGGTTAATAAGTGCAGAGGAGCTTATTCAAGTAAGCGTTGTTGCATTTCATCCAAACCACAGTGACCATATCTGTCCAAATAGTCTGGTGGCCTGTTTCAAACCAGCAGAGCATTTCTCATATAGTGAAGGCAAATTGCCTCTTCCAAAGCTTGTTTCAAAGTCAGGATGCCTCCAAAACGAGATCACAAAGGTGGACAACACAAGAGATATGAACCTATCTCCATAGAAGAAATCAATGCTCATCCCTCAGTGCTTTTTAATTTCCATGAAGTAGGCTGTCTTGATTTCTGTCAGAGGATAGAGGAAGTCAAGAGTTTCTCGCCACTTACACATTTGTGCGCTTTGAGATTCAAGGACAAACACTTCCAGTTAGCAGGTCTTGACTTCAAAATCTCCCCAAGGTATGTATCCAAGGCTACTAAGATCCCGTATCATGGTGAAAAGTGGTTTAAGCAAGCACATCTTGATCTGGAGGATTATAAACCTTTCATCAAGCCAGAACATAGAGAAACCATCACTGCTATTTTTCCTTTCTCCTATCTTCTTGACAGTTATGCTCCACTGATGAAAGCCATAATGAGATATTTCACTTGTGAAGGGAGGTTTAGCCAAATATTTGCCTATCATGTTCGCTTGTTGATGCATTTTACCAGGAGCAGGCAATTAAACCTCCTATACTTTTTGTCCAAGAGCATAGAGAAAATGGCAGCTACTGTCCAAAAGAAAGCTCCACCTCAGCAAATCCCTTCTCTCTTTCACCATTCCTTGATCAAGATCATCTTCTTACACCAGCTGGAGAAGAAAGGGGTTTCATGGGAGTCATTCATTAGCCATGACGATTTCGCCACTGTCCCTCCTGTTCATGTGTCTCCTACTCAGCCTGTCCATCGCCCAGTGCCTTTATCTAGTAGGCCTACCCCTAAAAAACTCAAGATGACCACTGGGCAGCCAAGTAAACAAGGAGAAGAAGAGGGCAGTGAGCCACAGGGAGAAAAGGAAGTTGAGGAGCAGTAGCAGTTAGATATCATTGGACAGCAGCTAGAGGTTGATGAGCAGCATCAAATTCAGGAAGAGGGACAGCAGCTAGAGGTTGATGAACAGCATCAAAGTCAGGAAGAGGAACAGCAGCAGACAGAGGTTGAAGAGCAGCAGGTTGAGCAAGCAATTGAAGCATATTTTGAGCCACAAGCTGGACAGGATGTTGAGGAAGGACAGCAAGCTGAAGCTGCCTCCTTAATGGCGACCAAAAATGTCCCTAAGAAGAAGAAATTGCCCAAAAAGACAACTCCTAGCTTGCCAAGGAGAAAGAGCGCTAGATTGGCCTTCAAAGGCAAAAGTACAGTTGGAGAAAGCGCCAAGCATGGAGGTAAATCAGCTGTCATCCCTATACCAAGCGATGACAGTGACAATGAGGCCCGCATCCTTGAAAACCTCCTCATTCACAAAGAAGGGAAAATTGAGGTGTTACAAGAAGATCTTCAAAGGGCGAGGAATTTCAACCACTTCTTGGAGGTTGAAAACAAACAAATGAAGTATCATGCAGCCATTCATGAGGCAAGGGCGATCAAGTATAAAAAAGAGGCAGAAAAGGCGCAAGTAAGAATTGAAGAGCTTATTGGCAAGTTTGATGATGAAGAGGAGGAAGACCAGCCTAGGCGGAAGAGGCCTAGAACCATCGGGCTTAGAAGAGCCTTGGAGAAACAGAGAGCAGAAGAACAAGCTCAATTCGAAGCCTTTCCTCTCACTGCCCTCTTTGAGCAGGAAATTGAGGAAAACAAGGAAGCATGGCTTGAGAGGGCTAACCAACATTTGGAAACAAAGCTTGAGAAGGCAAACAGGGATCTTGAGCTACAGAGAAAAAGGACTCTTCACTTTCAGAAGCTAAATCAGTTTGCCAGGCGAAAATTGAAGGTAGCACAAGAAAAATTGAAGAAATTAAAGGAGAGGCGCCTAGCACGGAAAGAAGCAAAAAGCACATCAGCCCTCGATATTTTGGCTTCAGCTTCGGAGCATGTCTCTATGAACCTTTGAGGGTCATGCATGCCAATTTTGGGCCTGTTTCGAAAACTTTTTGTTTTTTGGCATTTTTTGGGTTTTTCGCCAAAAACTCATAAATGTGCCATTTCAGTTTGATGAGTCGTCAAGGGAGGAGGGTGATACCAATGGATTCCATAATTTCATGAGCAGCTCTCCAGCGATTTTCATGGCATTTGAAAAACATTCGCCCCTCCAAATTGGCGAAAAACAGCCTCATTTTGCACATTCTGCCCGCCATATCAGCAGCCTGCTATTTTCTGGGTTTTTGCACACAGGTACAGTTTTGAGGGACTTTCAGAGATCAGATTGAGATGATTCCACTTGCGTTGGAAAGCAGACACAGAGAGCTTTCCAACGAGCCATCATGAGCCTCATTTCAACATCGGGAAGGCTGCCATTTGCATCCAGCAAGTCAGGGGACCTTTTTCAGGCATAAATATGAAGTATTTTTGTAATTTTTGAACTCCAAAAATCTGCTTTTCCCAAATGTGCGTTAAGCTATTTTTATCATGGGAAAATCATGTAAAGTCAATATAATTTCCGTTTTGAGTAGTTTTTTAGATATTTTATGGGATATTTTGTGCCTTGGGCTTTGCAAAGCCTCAAGGACAAGTTTAGATATTTAGACTTGGCCAATGGGATAGCTAGTTGCTCCATGAGGTTTTCCTCCTTCTAGCCTATTTATCCCATGGTTCTCATTGTAAATCAGAGGCTGAACTTGAGAGAAGAATTAATGTATTGGTCATATGAGCTTTGAAGAATACACTTGAGTTATGATTTTTGGACTGCCTCTTGGATGCTTTTGAGGAATGTTGAAGGCTTGTTGATGGATTCCTTGACATGGTAGAATGGTATAGTGCTTCTTAATGTTGTTTTGTCTTCTAGTTTTCACTCATATTTCATTTTTCTTGCTGCTATAGATCAGTAAAGATTGATTTTGAGACATGCCCATGGAGGCACCTCAAAATCCCTGAATCTTCATAGATTGATGTTTTCTTCTCCCTTAGTTATGCTAAAGAATTCTTAGCTGCTCTTTAGTAACCTAAGGTATTGTTGCTAAGTTTTATTCATCAGTTCCATGTATGTTGAGTAGGATGTATGGTTTGCCCTACCTACCTATCAGCTGCCCATATTTATGTTCATAAAACTTTCTCTTTGACTGATTTGTTGATCATTTTGTTGAACCAAGGAGGCCTAGTCCCGATCTAGCCCTTTGCCTAAAACTATGAAAACTTATTTTTCCAAGTGCCCAATGACTTAGAGACTATGTTTAGGCGTTCCGGCATAGTTTATGAGTTGTTAGTTTGTCTCATGTGTTTTCCCCAAAATCTGATAGCCTTTTCCCGAAGTTAGAGGGTCTTATACCTCTATGTATGGCTGGAATGTTTTGATTTCTATGTATTGATTAGCTTATAGTTATTCCTAGCATGATTAATGGCTTGCTATTACATGTTTATGTCTGCTATTAACTAGTTTGCACCTGAAATCCCTTGTCTTTCACCAACTTATTGTTCATTTAATCCATTTTGCCCAGAGATCCCTTCTACCGTGAATCAAATCGGCCCTACAGCAGCTTTACATCATCACTTCATAGCTTCCTTGACCTGTTTGACCCCATAGCCCAATTTATCTACACCTTGTTATCCAGTTTATGTATTTGATCAGTTTCATCCCTCACAAACTTGAAAACTAAAAAAACTAAAAATCACTTCATAACTAGCCTAATATCAGAACACCGCAAGTAAACACACCGACATCTTTTACACATATAGAGAGAGCCCTCTCTGAGTCCAGGAAGGCTAGGTCCTTGGGCTCCAAATCTTGGTTTGATGTTACATCGTCATTTGGCTAGCCAATCGGCCAAATCACGGGACCCTAACATAATGGCGATCACGGTGGGACTTTGAGTCAAAACATCCTAGGTGTCCCTTAGGAACTCTCAAAATCTCAGTCAAACTTAGAAGAGTAGAATCTAGTTGTCTCACCATCCTAGCAAAATGATGAGTCAGTTATAGGAAATTCTTCCAAACCTCAGGACTACATAAAACTCAGAAAAAACCACAAAAAACTCCCTTAGATTGGTTTTTGATAGTATTGGTGGTGGACCATACAAATATACCTCAAAACAACTAAAAATCCACCTGGCGACTCCACTAGCCTCCAGTAGGCCTTACTACCTTGCTAAATTTTAGAATTCCATCCGATAGACCTTCCCCATCACTCACTAACATAGCGGGAGATGGTAAGACATTGAGTACATAATAGTCCAGCAAACTCTTATAGACCCTTTGGTCCTTTAGATACCATAGACAAGCAAGCAGTCCATAAACCCATTTAGAGTAAACTCTTTTTGTTCTCATCACCCTAGCAAAGTGTTGAAACAAGTCTAGGATACTTTAACAAACCATAGGCTGCACATAAAACTCAGAAAATCCAAAAACATTCTCAGATTAGTTACTGGTGGTGGACCATAGCTATCTTCACAAAAACAACCCATTTTCACCTGGCGACTCCACTAATCCATCCTGTTACTTTGACCATCCTTCACCTTAGTAGAACCTTAGAAAAATCACCCATCCAGAACATTCACCAATACCATTCTCTCTAAACTCTGGATCTAAAATCTGGCTTCACGAAGAATCAATACCAGATCCCATCCAGACCCAAATCCCCCTATCATAGTAGATGACCCAGAAAAGATTCTATGGCAAGCTTCTGAAACTGACCATCTAGCTACTGGTAGATCCATCCGTAGAGCAAGATCTGTACCTAAACATCGCACTATCCTACTAGATTCACCTTTTGAACTAGAGTCATCACAAGCTCTTCCCAGAAGCAAATCATATAGTAAGATAAACTTTGACGATCTTGAACCCCTAAGCCCACCACAGAGTCCTATTAGAGAAGCTTCACCTACCACTCCTCCTGATTTCCAGCTTCTCTATCAGTTTGGCTCCTACCATCCTAGTTCTGCTCAAAACCAGATCACTAGTCCAAGTTCATCCGCCACACCTGGTCAAACCACCACTGTTCAAACCACTTCATTTCAGCCTACTAGTCCTCATCTTGTACATCATCCATTAGCTCCAGTCATGGCAACCTGGTACGCACCTTTGGTGTTGCCACCACCCTTGGCTCCTCTCCCAAACAAATATCAAGACAAAATCCCACACTTTACCTGAGAAGACACCACCACACCTCAACAGCATATAAGTAGAATGACCGATGCTTATGAATACCTAGAGGTACAAGACGAGACTGTCAGAATGAGAATATTCACTCAAAGTCTTGGTGGTGAACCCAAAGCATGGTTCAAAAGCTTAGCTCCAAACAGTATCCATGATATCCCAGAACTACATCAAATTTTCAGAAACCGGTGGGAAATCCGAAAAAATCCCATTCAAATCCTGTCAGAATATAACAGCCTAAAACGGGAAAATGGGGAAAGTGTCCAAGCTTACTGTACTAGGTTCAACAGTGTATATAACTCCCTTCCACCTCATTTCAAACCTCCACTTGGTTTAGCTTTGGCAAAATTTCCTGAGGGTTTTGACCCGGACATGACATATCATCTAAGAGATAAGGATCCCCCTACCTTAGAGGAAATGCAACAAATAGCCATAAAAGCAGATGCCAACTTAGCTGAAAAAAGAGCTAGAACTAGATCAGAAAGAAAGGTCACTTATAGAGATGAGGTCTCCACTTCATCACCTTCCCTAGATCCCAGAATAGATGACTTAGTCAAATCCATGGCTAAAATGTGGGAAAAGATCAATGAAAAAGCTCCTGTTAGGGACAACCAGCCAAACCTTCCAATCAGAAACCGAAACCAAAACTTTAGGAGGGAGCAGCCCCAAAACAGACCAAGGGATAATGACCAACAGATCAAGCCACCATTCAATGAAAACTATGTGGAAGAAGATGATAGGGACTCAGAACCTCTTGATGAACATCATTTAAACCTCATAGGGTCTGACAATGAAGGTGAGGTGTACCTCACCGAAGAGGAACAAGCCTTCTTTTCGCCTGATCAAGATGAGACCAATTATGAGGATCTTGATGACCCTACCATAGAGTTTCAAAATGCTATTGAAGAAGCCCACAGGCAATATGACCTTAGAAGAAAAAGAAACCAAGATAATGTCAAGAGAGGTAACTCTGATACTGCTAAAGCTCCAGATACCATCCTCAAAAAAGCACCAAGCAGTGACAAAATCAAGGTTGAAAAGGCTGATCAAAGCCAAGCTAAAGTTACCCAAACTAGTCCTATCACATATACTCCTGACACTTCTACAAAGGTCACCAAAACAACTATGGTAAAAAAAATCCCTAAACAAGGCCAACAAGCTCAGAACATAGACAAGGTCTCAGCTGAAAGAGCTGAAACAAATATTTCTAAACTTCAAGTGCCTTTTAGCTTTGAAGGCGAAATCGCTAAAATCAAAATCACCATGCCTCTTACTGAACTCATTGCCCAAAACTCTTATAAATCCCAAGTACTAAAGGTCTTAAATCTAGGGAATGATGCAAACACTGTTAATCTCACTGATGACATTCCTGAAGTATTGTTTGGTCCAAAGATAGAGGGAAAATTTCAAGAAGGAGCTACTCTTCCATTTTACATTAGCCTAAACATTCACGACCAAATCCTCCACAATGCCATGCTAGACTCCGGCGCATCTCATAATCTTATGCCAAAGGTAGTAATGGAAAGATTAGGCTTGGAAATCACAAGACCATACAAAGACTTGTATTCATTTGATTCAAGCAGAGTCCAATGCCTAGGTTTGATCAAAGACCTTTGCTTTAGTCTGGCCCAAATACCCGCGAAACATCTAATCATGGATATAGTAGTGGCATACATTCCTCCCAAGTATGGGATGCTTCTATCTAGATCTTGGGGAGCCAAACTCCAAGGGAATATTCAACTGGACCTGTCATATGCCACCATTCCTGTGTTTGGTCAGAACAGGATACTCTACCGCGAATCACACATGAAATACATGATTAGCAGCCAAGATAGGCCAGATAACATTCCAATGTGTTCCTTGCGCTCCGACCTAAACTCTTTCATTATGCATATTGATGTAAACATGGAGAAAGAGTCAGAAGAAGCTGACATAGACTTAGATTCACCACATCAGTTGTCCCTGGTACCTTATGATGAACTGGACGCTCAAAACTACCATGACCATGAACAGCTGTGTCTTGAAGAAAGTAAGTTTCCCATCTCCCAAGTAGGATTAGAGCAAGAAGCACAAACTCTCATGTACTATCAAGCAAATTGCTCTAGCTTTAATCAAACACCAGCAGTAACTTGTGGAAATTTCTTCCGGGTAAAAGCTTTAGAAGACCTGCACATCATAAACCTATTTGGAACCCGGGAGAAAGGGAGTTTAATGTTTCTACCATACCTCAAAGATTTACCATCATGTGACCCTCCTACTGCAAATAAAACTTTGACTATAACCTCAGTAGCTCAACATCTTGAGAAAATGCCAAATAAACTTTTTATGAGCAAGGATGACAGTTATAATCCCGGCATACCTGAACTACTGAAATTGGCTCATATTTTGTCTTTTCATGAAGAAATTAGAAAGGCTAAAATCAGGAATCTCATGCAAAATACTAGTTTCTACAGGAAAAACAAGGGAAAACATTGTATCACTACCTTTTCCCCAAAGAACAACTTTAACAGAAACAAACACAGTAAACTGAGACAAACTGAAATGATCAAGGAGAAAACTAGTGGCCATAGAATTTGCTTTGATTTTAGAAATAATACTGCATCTCCATATAACAAAAATCAGGTTTTTTCTACTCAAGATCATGATTCACCAATTGAAAATGTTTCTAATCATGTTTTCTTACAAGATCATCTTTCAGATCATAATCATCAGATTCCTTTGCAAAGTAGACAACTTAAAGATTTTTTCCAGTTTGCGGGAGGTAAATCTGATTTCAAGTTCAAAATTGCTAAACCACCCAATATCAGAAATCTGTTCATGAAGGCCATGTTCCCAGTTTTAAATTTCTGTGTTTTTGCATACCTTGATGATGTCACTATCTATTTCAAGAATTACCAAGAATACATACATTACCTGAAGAAAGCATATAGTAAGGAAAGGAGTGGAAATCAGATATTCAGAGAGGTACAGAGGGAGGATACTGGGCTGTTTAGAGATTCTTGCATGAATCCCTATGTCATGTTAGAGAGAGAAAATTTCCCAAATTTTTCTTTTCAGGAGTTAAGTGGGCCAAGGGTGAGAGGAGATCCTTACGAGGATAAGATGCTTAAATTCCGTCATTTCCAAGATTTTTGAGTTTGGAACACTTTCAGTCATTGTACATACCATTGTTTGAAATATTGAAAAAATAGAAAAGTCAAAAACAGTAAAAGATAGGAAAGTCAAAAACAGTAAAAAGCAGAAAAGAGGGCAAGTGAAGATAGAACAAAGTCCCATGTTCCAAAAATAGTCTTTCGGAAAGCGAGCAAGTCTAAATGCCGCTACTAGTACTTCAATGTCTTGTTCAGCTATCTAGCCTAATCATAGCTGAGCATGTTTAAATTTATTTGCTGATAAGTTAGTGAGCGCCAAGATAGTCAACATTGTGTAAGATTGACTTATCACAGAGCTTAGATTAGGGAGAGATTATGGTTCCACATGCCTAAAACAGAACCAAAGAGAGAAGCGAGGGATGAAAAACACATTGTACATCTTAGCCCCGCTTGTCTAGTTTCCTTTTTATTGCAGAATAACATTTGTGTGCAGCTTGTCTTTTATGCCGCAAATGCATGACAAATCAGACTGCCTAATCCTGATTTGATCATTTTTTCAATTTCATGTTGTAGATTAGAGAATGAAATCCTGTCAAACTGCTTAATCTTGACAGTTGATCTAGTTTTAGGTAGAGAAATGAAGGAGTTCATCAGCTTAATCTGAACTCCCGGCAGATATAAGAGTAGAAATAGATAGTTTCATTTTGCAAAAAGAAAAATATGCATTATCAAAAGGCTGCTAGTTCAAATGCGCCAAAGAGAAGAGAAAATGTTAGGAAAGATAGTGGGTAGGTAGAAGTATCATTGATGTTAACCATGCTGTCACTTCTCAGAAATAACATCAAGAGAAGGGTAAAATTTTGCGCCAATGGATAAGGCATTGGTCTTCATAAGCCAAAGATCTGAATTCTGGACACCTCCTGACGAGGAGCTGCCCTCCCCAAATGGAGCCACTGTTAGCCATCAGTATTTTTTACATGTTAGTGATGACTATATCTTCAGCTGAGTTTTCTAGAAACTGATTTCCTTATGTCAATATGTCATCCAGAAAACCCTCCCAAAACTTTTTCGCCTTCCTACCTATTCATTCCACCCCTGGCAACATCAAAAAACCTCATATCATAATCCTATCTAACCTCAGCCTTATTGGCCTGCCCATCAGCCTTAAAGGGAAAATCCACATCTGTTTCAGAAGTCTACCCTATGTTAGGAAGTGGCGTTTAGGACATTTCACCTTTGGCAATCATCAAAAAGCCAAAAAAGCCCCCATCTGCAGCAGACCTACCATGACTGATCCCTTACTTTGCAAATGAAATTGACAAACAGCCTTAAGTCGCGCCACTCACACCCCCTAGATCTCAGCACTGCATAAAATCCAATCTCAAGCTGACTAGTAGGTTGTTCACTGTGTTCTATTATTCTACAAATGACAGGAAATATATTTCATCTAATGGAGTAAAAGTTTGAGTTTACAGTTAGAGGAACAGCTGCTTCTAATTGTATTATGAGCCTGAGATGAAGCTGCAAAACAAAAGTCACTCATCAGGACCTTACAGCTCTTTCCAGCATGAAAATCACAGTAAGAAAGGGTCGCCACTGTCTCAGCAAATGTTAAATTGTCAAGGCCCAGAGCCTCCTTCATTACAAGCAGAGGGTTAGGGCGCCTCTTCCATCCATGTTGAAAGTGGCCAAGACACCTGTATACAGCAGAATGACAGTTTTCTTTATCAAACAATGAAACAATATTCCTTTATTCCTGTGTTCATGAATGTACTGCTGACCATAATAAGAACAGAGTGGAACATGATAAGCCCAAAGAAAGGGAGTTTATTCCATAAAAAGTCATTTCCCAAACTTGCAAACCATATGGATTAAGTTAACCCTCAAAGGACCTCGTCACCGCAAACATCCAAAATCAGGAGTTCGTTGGTTCAAACCAACAGAGGCTGCAGCAATCAGCCATTACACAAGCAGGAGAAAGGTCTTGGTTTTTCAAGAAAGCACTGACCTTCATAGTCACAAAGGCTATTTGTCAAAAGAATCAATCATGAGATGAACAAGCCAAATGTCTAATTCACCCTTAGGACAATGCAGGGAGACAGTATTACTCTGGCTAGGGTTTTCTTCTAAAAACACAGTGAGGCTTGCAAATGAAGATGCTAAGATTGGTGTTGTTCAAATGGTTTACTTATCACCACATCTGCCCGATGAAGAGCCTCCTCCATATATGAGTAGAGGGCCAAAACTACTGCAGGGTGCTGAAACTGATTGATACAAGAAAGCAGTGGAAGGATGCCAAAAAGGAAGAAAGGTCATTTCACAGGTCAATGAGACAAATTAATAATGTAAAGACAATTGACACTCATTTCGCAGAACCATTCACGACAAGACATCTAGTGAAAAGGAGAAGGTATTAACATTTTAGAACAAGAATGCCAAAAGGAGCAACATTTGGGCAATGTAGAATCAAGATCATCATCTAAAATCAGATAAATCTTTCTCGAAAGTAAACAAAGAAGTCTAGGTGAAAGGATGCAACCTAAAAAGTGTACTTTTAAATCTTAGAAACTTGTAAAGTTTAATTTAGAAGTGTTAATTATCACCTGGAAAAAGAAACATTATTTATATGTTGAGTCATAAAATGGCTGATGATGTATGCAATGCTATGAAGAGAAGAGAAAATTGAACATACAAAATAATTATGTTTCAAAAAAGAAAACTGTCTCCTTGAAGGAAAGATCAAGCAACAAGACAATGTCAAATACCAAATCACAGCTTTCAAATGTTTTGGTGTAATGAGAAATAGTCCTTCTCATGAACAACAAGATAGAAGCAGTGAAGATATTTGCTATGAAAGAACCAAACAAGAGGAATACTGTGACTGAGCAAAATAATGACTACAAGATTTAAAAGAATAAGGTTTAATGCACCAGTTTATTTAGTGAAGGGGCAGGTGGCATTCAACTATAAGTTAGGCAAGAGGGGAAGGAAGGTAGCTGAACGTCACCATTTCATATAAGAAAAAACAAACACACTTGTTATCATTTCAAGGGCAGACTCTATGTCAAGGATGGCAGATTAATAAAATATAAGTAGTTTGTATAAGATGAGCTATTGCCAGGACTAGATAAAAATGCCCCTCTTTGGAGAACATTGCAGGTCATAAAGAATGCATCCACTGATACCTGTACCATTAGACACAGTGGCAAAAATAGTCCCAAGATTATGGAGTTTTGTTTCAGGGTCTAAAGGTTAGTGATTGAAAAGTCCACCAAAGAAAAAGCCGGAGGTTCTCCACCCCACACCCGTGCTAATATCCGAAATCTACATGTGATCAAATGATTGGCAAATCTCCAAAGCAAGTTTGAACGTACCAAAGTTAAAAAATCCGAAGGTTTTTCAAACACAAAAACTCCGCAGAAGAAGCCAAACCACGGTTCTATTTTACCTTTTAAAAATAGAATGACTGTTGATATTGTTTTTTTTGAAAAACGATATAAGTTTGAAATATAAGAGTGGGAAATTCACTTTCAAAAAGGCTAGAGTCAAAATCCCATTCGCATCCAGCATCAAACAAGCAAGAAAGTTGGGCGAAAATTCAAAAATTTGCTGTCAGAGGCGGCGCGACGTGCCTGGATATAGGCGCGACGTGCCTGGGCAGCATTTTACAAAGGTTTTATTCGTCGGCGCGACGTGCCTGTAGGTGGGTGCGACGTGCCTGTAGAAGGCCGCCCGACCACACGACAGGCCGACCCGACACGTTTCTTTTGCGCGACGGGTTTTTCTCCGAAGGTTGCCGCGCCAGTGTTGGAGGGTTCCGGTGCTTTTCAAGCTCCTTCCAAGGGATTTCCTCTCAAGAACTCACAAGGTACTTCATCTCCTAACTTGAAAAACTCAGAAAATCAAGTTTAAAACCTGTGTGCCATGATTTGAAACTGTGCATGGTTAAAGGGGTTTTTGACCGTTTTTGAAAATGAGAAACTGTCCTCACAGTCCCCCACAACAGCACACTACCTGAGCAGATTGCCTTTTATTCACCATTTTCTCCCACTGTGAATTTGTTACCAAAAATTTTTCAAGGATGACAACACATTGAAAAGACAGAGTTTGTTGATAAGAAGTTGAAACCTTGGAGGCAGGGGTATAGAGTGTAGTGGTGTATATCTCAAAACTCACAAAAAAAGAATGTATTGTCTAAACTACTGTGTGCAATGATTTTTTCGCCCAAGCTAGGTCTGTTTTCTCCTTGCACTATATTACATCATTCCGAAGATTTGTTGACAAAAATTCTGAGAGTAAGAGGGGCCTTTTTTCTGAAGAACACGGTTGTTGATGATCAAGTTTAACATTTGAAGACAGAAGTACACAGTACACTGAGGAGCAAAGATTATTGATGGTTAGATTTTGACATTAAAGGCAGAGGTACCAAAGTGGTGTTAAATTTCTCAAAACTTCACAAGTGAAAATGGCCACTGTCTAAAGGGCAGAGTGCTTGGTGTTTGCATTTGATATTAAAACAGAGGTGTAGGTATTATGTTGATCTCTTAAACTCACAAACAGAGAGTATATTTCCTAAAAACCACTGTTGCACTGATTTTACACCTAAACTTAGCCTGCTTTTTCATTGCACTGCATTATATCATTCTGAAGATTGTTGGACAGAGTTTTCTGAAGGTGAAACAAGGCTATTTTCTAGAAGGCAGGGTTGTTGGTGATTGGGCATTTGTTGATGATCAAGTTTACATTGAGGCCAGATGTACAAAGATGATGATTGACTTCTTAAATTGCATGAGTGGAAGGTGTTTTCCTTAACACTGTGGGCTAATTTTTCACCTAGCCAAAAGGTCTCCTCCCTCTTCCACTGTGTGGTCTCTACAGAAATTTGCTAACAGAGGTAATTTTCAAGATAAATGATCTGAAGAACAGGGTTATTATTTTTGAAGTTTGGTATTGAAGACACAAATACAGGTAAAATCTGGCCTCTAACAAAATCACAAGAAGGGGGATTATTCAAGACTGTGCACAGAAGATCTACAAAGCAGTTTCTCACACATAGTGCCATTGATAAGAAGGTTACATAGCTGAAGTGTATCCAGATTTGAAGAACTATTGTTAATAAGTGTAAAGGGGGTTTATTCAAGGAAGCCTTGTTGCATTCTATTCAAAATCACAGGGTCCATAACTATCCAAGCAGTGCAGTGGTCAGTTTTAATCCAGCAGAGCATTTTTCATACATTGAAGGCAGTGTGCCTCTTCCAAAGCCTGTTTCAAGTCAGAATGCCTCCAAAACGAGATCACAAAGGCAGACAACATAAGAGATATGAACCTATCTCCATAGAAGAAATCAATGCTCATCCCTCAGTGCTTTTCAATTTTCATGAAGTAGGCTGTCTTGATTTCTGTCAGAGGATAGAAGAAGTCAAGAGTTTCTCGCCACTTACACATTTGTGCGCTTTGAGATTCAAGGACAAACACTTCCAGCTTCCAAGTCTTGACTTCAAAATCTCCCCAAGGTATGTATCCAAGGCTACTAAGATCCCGTATCATGGTGAAAAGTGGTTTAAGCAAGCACATCTTGATCTGGAGGATTATAAACCTTTCATCAAGCCGGAACATAGAGAAACCATCACTGCTATTTTTCCTTTCTCCTATCTTCTTGACAGTTATGCTCCACTGATGAAGGCCATAATGAGATATTTTACTTGTGAAGGGAGGTTTAGCCAAATATTTGCCTATCATGTTCGCTTGTTGATGCATTTTACCAGGAGCAGACAATTAAACCTCCCATACTTTTTGTCCAAAAGCATAGAGAAAATGGCAGCTACTGTCCAAAAGAAAACTCCACCTCAGCAAATCCCTTCTCTCTTTCACCATTCCTTGGTCAAAATCATTTTCTTGCACCAGCTGGAGAAGAAAGGGGTTTCATGGGAGTCATTCATTAGCCATGCCGATTTCGCCACTGTCCCTCCTTTTCATGTGTCTCCTACTCAGCCTGTCCATCGCCCAGTGCCTTTATCTAGTAGGCCTACCCCTAAAAAACTCAAGATGACCACTGGGAAGCCAAGTACACAAGGAGAAGGAGAGGGCAGTGAGCCACAGGGAGAAAAGGAGGATGATGAGCAACAGCCAGATTTTGAGGGACAGCAGCAGTTGGATATCATTGGACAGCAGCTAGAGGTTGATGAACAGCATCAAATTCAGGAAGAGGGACAGCAGCTAGAGGTTGATGAACAGCATCAAATTCAGGAAAAGGAACAGCAGCAGACAGAGGTTGAAGAGCAGCAGGTTGAGCAAACAATTGAAGCATCTTTTGAGCCACAAGCTGGACAGGATGTTGAGGAAGGACAGCAAGCTGAAGCTGCCTCCTTAACAGTGACCAAAACTGTTCCTAAAAAGAAGAAATTGCCCAAAAAGACAACTTCTAGCTTGCCAAGGAGAAAGAGCGCTAGATTGGCCTTCAAAGGCAAAAGTGCAATTGGAGAAAGTGCCAAGCATAGAGGTAAATCAGCTGTCATCCCTATCCCAAGCGATGACAGTGATAATGAGGCCCGCATCCTTGAAAACCTCCTCATACACAAAGAAGGGCAAATCGAGGTGTTACAAGAAGATCTTCAAAGGGCGAGGAATTTCAACCATTTCTTGGAGGTTGAAAACAAACAAATGAAGTTTCATGTAGCTATCCATGAAACAAGGGCGATCAAGTACAAGAAAGAGGCAGAAAAGGCACAAGTAAGAATTGAAGAGCTTATTGGCGAATTTGATGATGAAGAGGAGGAGGACCAGCCTAGGCAAAAGAGGCCTAGAACCATCAGGCTTAGGAGAGCCTTGGAGAAACAGAAAGTTGAAGAACAAGCTCAATTCGAAGCTTTTCCTCTCACTACCCTCTTTGAGCGGGAAATTGAGGAAAACAAGGAAGCTTGGCTTGAGAGGGCTAACCAGCATTTGGAGACAAAGCTTAGGCGAGGGCGATCAAGTATAAAAAGGAGGCAGAAAAGGCGCAAGTAAGAATTGAAGAGCTCATTGGCGAGTTTGATGATGAAGAGGAAGAGGACCAACCTAGGCAAAAGAGGCCTAGGACCATCGGGCTTAGAAAAGCCTTGGAGAAACAGAGAGCAGAAGAACAAGCTCAGTTCGATGCCTTTCCTCTCACTGCCCTCTTTGAACAGGAAATTGAGGAAAACAAGGAAGTATGGCTTGAGAGGGCCAACCAGCATTTGTAAATAAAGCTTGAGAAGGCAAACAGGGATCTTGAGCTACAGAGAAAGAGAACTCTTCACTTTCAGAAGCTAAATCAATTTGCCAGGCGCAAATTGAAGGTGGCACAAGAAAAATTGAAGAAATTGAAGGAGAGGCGCCTAGCACGGAAAGAAGAAAAAAGCACATCATCCCTCGATATTTTGGCTTCAGCTTCGGAGCATGTCTCTATGGACCTTTGAAGGTCATGCATGCCAATTTTGGGCCTGTTTCGGAAACTTTTTGTTTTTTGGCATTTTTGGGGTTTTCGCCAAAAACTCATAAATGCGCCATTTCAGTTTGATGAGTCGTCAAGGGAGGAGGGTGATCCCAATGGATTCCATAATTTCATGAGCAGCTCTCCAGAAATTTTCAGGGCATTTGAAGATCATTCGCCCCTCCAAATTGGCGAAAAACAGCCTCATTTTGCACATTCTGCCCGCCATATCAGCAGCCTGCTATTTTCTGGGTTTTTGCGCATAGGTACAGTTTTGAGGGACTTTCAGAGATCAGATTGAGGTGATTCCACTTGCGCCGGAAAGCAGACACAGAGAGCTTTCCAACGAGCCATCATGAGCCTCATTTCGACATCGGGAAGGCTTCCATTTGCATCCAGCAAGTCAGGGGACCTTTTTCAGGCATAAATATGAAGTATTTTTGTAATTTTTGAATTCCAAAAATCTGCTTTTCCCAAATGTGCGTTAAGCTATTTTTATCATGGGAAAATCATGTAAAGTCAATATAATTTCCGTTTTTAGCAGTTTTTTAGATATTTTATGGGATATTTTGTGCCTTGGGCTTTGCAAAGCCTCAAGGACAAGTTTAGATATTTTGACTTGGCCAATGGGATAGCTAGTCGCTCCATGAGGTTTTCCTCCTTCTAGCCTATTTATCCCATGGTTCTCATTGTAAATCAGAGGCTGAACTTGAGAGAAGAATTAATGCATTGGTCATATGAGCTTTGAAGAATACACTTGAGTTATGATGTTTGGGTTGCCTCTTGGATGCTTTTGAGGAATGTTGAAGGCTTGTTGATGGATTCCTTGACATGGTAGAATGGTATAGTGCTTCTTAATGTTGTTTTGTCCTCTAGTTTTCACTCATATTTCATTTTTCTTGCTGCTATAGATCAGTAAAGATTGATTTTGAGACATGCCCATGGAGGCACCTCAAAATCCCTGAATCTTCATAGCTTGATGTTTTCTTCTCCCTTAGTTATGCTAAAGAATTCTTAGCTGCTCTTTAGTAATCTAAGGTATTGTTTGCTAAGTTTTATTCATCAGTTCCATGTATGTTGAGTAGGATGTATGGTTTGCCCTACCTACCTATCAACTGCCCATAGTTCTGTCCATAAAACTTTCTCTTTGACTGATTTGTTGATCATTTTGTTGAACCAAGGAGGCCTAGTCCCGATCTAGCCCTTTGCCTAAAACTATGAAAACCTATTTGTCCAAGTGCCCAATGACTCAGAGACTATGTTTAGGCGTTCCGGCATAGTTTATGAGTTGTTAGTTTGTATCATGTGTTTTCCCCAAAGTCTGATAGCCTTTTCCCGAAGTTAGAGGGTCTTATACCTCTATGTATGGCTGGAATGTTTGATTTCTATGTATTGATTAGCTTATAGCTATTCCTAGCATGATTAATGGCTTGCTATTACATGTTTATGTCTGCTATTAACTAGTTTGCACTTGAAATCCCTTGTCTTTCACCAACTTATTGTTCATTTAATCCATTTTGCCCGGAGATCATTCTATTGTGAATCAAATCGGCCCTACAGCAGCTTTACATCATCGCCTCATTAGCTTCCTTGACCTGATTGACCCCATAGCCCAATTTATCTACATCTTGTCATCCAGTTTATGTATTTGATCAGTTTCATCCCTCACAAACTTAAAAACTAAAAAACCAAAAACATACTTCATAACTAGCCTAATATCAGAACATCGCAAGTAAACACACCAACATCTTCTACACATATAGAGAGAGCCCTCTCTGAGTCCAGGAAGGCTAGGTCCTTGGGCTCCAAAGCTTGGTTTGATGTTACATCGTCATTTGGCTAGCCAATCGGCCAAATCACGGGAGCCTAACAAACTGGTCAATGGTGACTATCTTTCCATTATGGGGGAAAGACATCTTGCGAAAGACCGCGGATGGGACAGCAGACATAGCATAGGTGTAGCTTCGCCCCAATAGAATGTTGTAATCTAGTGGGGCGTCGATGACTTCGACGTCAACGCAAACAGTCTTACCGGCGAGGGTGATAGGACAATTACGAAACAAGCCAATGGGCTGGGAGGCATGACCGTCCCACGCTCGAAGGGTGATCGTGGAAGGGGCCAGTTCAGGGGATCCGAGTTGCTTCCAAACCAAAGCGGACATCACGCAGGTGGATGCCCCCTCATCAATGATACACCGGGACACGTTGGCGTTCCGGATTTTGACTGGGATTTGGAAGGCGACGGAAGGAGGGAGAGGAGGATGGTCCGATTGAGTGGCGTCAAAAACAATCATTTGGTCATCAGCAGGATCTACAGCGCCCACGGCAGATAGTAGAGCCTTCTTTTGGGAAGGACACGACTGGAGGAGTTCCAGTGTGGAAATGGCAGCGGGAGATTGCGCCAAATCATCTACTATGCTATACAAATGAGCAGCTCGACCGGAAGCAGCGTTTCGATGTAATGGTCCCTTAGGAATCTTGGTATGAACCTCAACTTTGGGTTGAGGGATATGTAAGGGGCCACTAGGTGTCGAAAGAGGCTCTGTAGAACTTGAAGAAGGAGGCTCGGGGGCAGACTGAGCAGGAGGCTTGGGGTACTGGCGAGACCAAGTTTGAAGGTGAAGATCGACGGACGGCTTAGGATCGGAGTGCATCATAAGGATCTGGTAATTAGAGGAACCAGAAAGGGAAGGGGGGGTGGCTACCTGGCTGTCAGGCGATTGGGTAGCCACGAATCCTTGCTCAGGGAAAGGATCAGTGAACACAGCTAGCTGGGTAGTGGCCACATTAGGAGGAGCATGAGGGGAGGCGTGTTGTCCGCGCAACGTGGCTTGAGACTCCCACATCTGCCGCATCTGGGGTAAGAGGGGACAATCGTGGGTGTAATGACCATAAACACCGCAACACGAACAAGGCTTATTTGTGTGAAGCGGCCTGTCCGGCTTGGGTTGAGTGCCCTGTTGCTGGTTGTCAGTGTTAGGGTCCACACCAGGATTGGGTCCATGGGTACCAGGGGTAGATTGGTTTGGATTGCCTCTCCGCCTTCTTTGAGAAGAAGGGGGATTAGTCGCGCCCTGCTGTGCAAATACTTGCCCTGGAGGGGGCTGTAGGTGCTGGTGCTGGGTTTGAGGAGGCAAGGGAGGAGGAAGCGCATATGCTGGAGGAGCTGGCGCACCAGGCTGCGGATAAGGGTAATGGGTAGGTTGGGAAACATTGAGGTAAGCAGGAGGTTGGGCAAAAGGAGGAGGCATGCCGTATCCTGGATACATGCTACCGGGAGGGGGGAGAGTGCTGGAGGAGCTGGCCCCTCCCTGAGGGAGACCATAGCCCATAGGAGGTTGGGCGTACGGATGGGAAAGGGCTCCAACGATACTGTCGGTGGAATGAGATGCCCCTGGGGCGTTAGCGCCACCGGGTCTGGGGAGGTCAGGAAGAACGGTATAAACATAACCAGATTGAGCGTAGATCAGGTCATATTTCAAGGCTATTTGGAGGGCGGCTTCTTCGGTTTGAGGAAAATGGGAGGCGACATCCTTGCCGATGGGGGCCGGAAGGGTGTGAAGGAACCAGTCCATATAAACCCGATCTTCGAAGGGAGGGGCTCGACACAAGCTCCGTCTTCTTCGCCATTCCTGAACATGGGCAGAAAGGCGGGTTGAAGAGGATTGCTTGAAGGAAGTCAAGAGCTCTGTGCCAGTGTCGTATCGGAGAGGGAGCTGGAAATAGGACAAAAAGGCCTGAGCAAGGGTCGCAAAGGTGGTATGGGAAGAGGTGGCTTGTTCAACATACCATTTGGAAGCTTCGTCGGTAAGCGTGCGTTGGAACAAACGAAGACGGATGGAGTCATCGGTAATAGAATTGGAGGAACACCACATGTGGAAAGATCGAACATGATTGGTTGGATCTTCACCAACTTGGACTTCGAATTTAGGGATGTTGGAAGGGAGCTTGGTTGGCATGGCAGGCCAACCAACATCGTGATGGATGGGGTCATTGATCAACTGATTGAAATTGGGGAGGCTGAGGCCTGCAATGTACGGCAGCAACGGGGTGGCTGGAGTCGTTCCTGTGGTGGTTCCGCTAGTAGGCGGGCCGGCATTAGGGCCGGGAGAACCGCTAGTGTTAGGCCCTGGACCAGACATGGTGGTGGGGGGAGAACCAGGAGGAGAAGGGGAACCCGATGAATCAGGAGAGGAGTCGGAGTGCGGACTCGGAGGAGGACTGGCTCGACGACGGCGGGTCGGAGCAGGTCGATCGACCGGAAACTGAGGGTGAAGGCCAAGAAGTCTCCAGGAAAGGCGCCTTGGGGGCGCAATGACGATGGGAAGAAGGAAACTGACAGGGGAAGAAAGGGACAGAATCAATTAAGGTCAAGGGCAGAAAAGGTGCAGTGACAATTGATTTTAGAGTCTTTGCCAGGCGGTGTTAACCAGGCGCTTCTTCGCTTAGGGTCAGTGTGTGGCATGTGTTAATTTTAATTTTTAAACCCTTTCCATTTTGAGAGCAAGAAAAAAGTGTGCTGCGTAGCTGAAAATAAACCTACAGAGAACAATATATAATGCTGAAATAACAGAAAAATAACAGCTACTTGTGCATCTATCTAACCCAAGAAGGCGGGTCTCTCAAAACTAAACTGAAAAGAAAGGGAAAATTCTAGGCACAACACACGGAAAAGAGGCCAATAGATCTAAGGTCAAAAGGGACAGGGATCTAAAGGATAAAGCTGCTGAAAAGAGGTGCAGATCACAGCCAAAAGACAGAGGCAAGGTGGCTGGAAAAAGGAAGGAAATCAGCAAAAAACGGAGGGGGCAAGGTGGAGGCCCTAAAAGTAGATCCAAACAAAACTTCAGGAGGTGATTTGAGAGGTAGAAGAGCTGATTTCAATGGATCTGAAAGGGAGGTAACAGATCTGGAAAAAAGGAGGCTGAAGCTCTGAAAAACAGACGGCTGAAACAACTAAAACTCTTCCACAAAAAGTGGAGGGTACTAAAGCCCTAGGGGGCTAGGTTCCCACTTAGATGAGTAAAAACATATCAGAACTTGGTCAAAGCGGGCTGAGACAGAGGCTGGAAGACCCTGACAGAAGCTGCAGCAGAACCTAGAAAAATTGCAGAAAAATCACTGAAAAACTGGCAGGTCGCACTTTCTGACCTGTTTTCAGTGCAGGTCGCAGAAAAGGGGCAGAAAAGTGCGACCTGGAGGTCCAAGTCGCAGGTTATGGGCCAAAAAGTGTGA
This sequence comes from Pinus albicaulis, assembly GCA_034641835.2. Classification (NCBI taxonomy): domain Eukaryota; kingdom Viridiplantae; phylum Streptophyta; class Pinopsida; order Pinales; family Pinaceae; genus Pinus; species Pinus albicaulis. Next base: position 237,945 of record JAXQQM020086032.1, read on the forward strand.
CCCCCCGTTCCGGTTGTCTCGGCGGCAGATTTTCAGAAAAGTTGTCGTCTCAGTTGCGGCTGGTGTCGCTTACCCGCGCAATAGGGCCAGAAACACACGGAAGTTAGAAATTTTTATGTTTTAAGGTTTTATGTGAGAAAAACAACATAAAAATAGGAAAAATAAATAGCTGAAAAGAAGCCCTAGGGTCTGAAGTAGCTGGATATGCAGGAATATGAAAAACGACAATGGTCGTAATTTAAAACCCGTGTGGAGTCGCCATTTGTTAGTATGAATCCTTTGTCGAAGTGTACGAAAAAGGACCACTTTAGCTACGCATAACTAATAGCCCTAACAACAAAAGTGGCTGCCAATATCTTCAGATCTGCGGTTAGTTAGACATAGAAGAGCTGCAAAAAACCAGATCTATGCATGGAAAGACATTAAGCAGAAAAAGTAAGGGTTTGCTCCATATACCAATCTAGACAAGACAAGAACAATTTTTGAAAGAATTTTTATATTAATGGGGCACCTGGGAGGAAAACAAGAAGGTGTATCCAATTCCCCTCAGTGGGATGGGTTCTTGGAAGTCCTCAGCACTTCAGATCTAATATTTCTCTCTCTTGTTGGTGTAGAAGACCCACACAAAGAATGGAACTCAAAGGGAGCTCTTGCAGCAAATGGCAGAAAATGGTGACCAAGTGTATAGATCCAGAGTGATCTAATAGGCAACAAAAGGTGAAGAATGGTAGAAAAAACCCTCCTATTTATAACAAAATATTGGGTCATTCTAGATCTTGGTGCATGGGTTAACCAGATCTAGATCCACTTTTTTATGGAATATTTTATTATATTTGTTGGAGGGAAAAGGTATTTGACTTGGGTCAAATCCCTTAATTTGTCAAAAATAAATAAATAAATGATTTATTTATCTTTTTAAGGAAGCGGTTAGAAGATAATCAAATAAATAATGATTTATTTAATTATTTAAGGAAGTGGTTGCAAGATAATTAAATAAATAGTGATTTATTTAATTATTTGTGGGTGATTTGGTCATATTTAACAAGGAATATCATCTAAATAAGGTTTAAATGATTATTCCTAGAAATAATAAGATAAATAAAGGTTTATCTAATTAATTTATTTGATTTTGGGTTAAACATGACTGGGAATAATAATTAAATTATGGTTTAATTAATTATTCCATGAGGAAAATCAAACAAATATGGGTTTGTTTACTATTTCCTTTTGGGGTTTCCTGTTTTAACATAGTGAAAGCAGTTTTACTTAGGGTAAAACTGGTCTTACATGGTGTACTTGGGTCCATCTAATGATAATAGGTTAGATGACCAAAAAATGGTGTAACAGAATGGATCCTGCCCAAATTTATTCTCTTGGGATTATATTTGCATATTGCCCCACCTCTCACATGGTGGTATGGCAGCATGTACTCGCTCTGCCCATCTGGTTCGAAATTTCCCCCTACTGGAGGTATCTTCTTGAGTGGATGCTTCCACTTGATCTCCTCTCTGCTTCTCCAATTGTGGCTGATCCACAACCTTCTGAGACTGCTTCTGAGGTTTTATGTTGAGAGGCTCCCTCTAAACCACCAAGTCACTAACCTTTTCTTTTCTCCTCAAAGCTTTACATGCATCCTCGACCTAGATAGCAAATAGGTTCTTGACTCTTACATTGATCTGTTTCACTCGTCTTGTGGTGATGTGTCTAAGGAACACCTTTCCTTTTCAAAACATGACATCATAACCACGGTCTTCCAATACCGCTACGGAGAAAAGATTCTTCCTTAGTCATGGAACATGTAAAACATCTGTCAGTCTCAGAGGGGAGCTAGATTCCCTTTGAAAGGTAATTGTACCTATGTCATTCGTGTTATACCTCCCATCATCTCCAAACTCTATATTCTGTTGGAGGTCCTTCTCCTCCAAGTTGCTGAAGAGATCTCTATTCCCTTCATATGGAACGAGGTATCGTTGTCTAGATACCACATGCATCACATTACAATGTTTCCCATGCATGCAATGAGAGTAAAATCAAGCTCGAACTGTGAAGCTAGCGCTTCACCTGCTACAATTGTAGGATCCTTCTTGCTTGCGTTCTTCTATGGACAATTCGAGGCATAGTGCTCATGCTCGTGACAGTGAAAACACGTGATCTTGGATAAGTCTCTCTTGCCCACTTCGCCTTGGGACTTATTTCCCTTGGCTTACTTTCCTTTTTCTACCAATGCAAAATATTCTTCTTTGTCTTTGTCGGAGGTCCCGTCTCTAGTGCTCCGCCTTATCTCTTCTATTACCAAGTCAGAACACAAATGCTCCCAGTCTGGTAGCTTCTCCCTCCCATTCAAAGAGTCCTGGTAACTATGCCAGCTCTTGGGAAGGACTAGAAGAGCCAGGCTCACCAAATCATCCCGGGATACTGTCACACCAACACTTCCAGGCTCATCTCGACAGTGACTCGAACTTCATCAAGTATGTTGGTATCATCTCACCCTCCTCCATCTTGATCTTTCTAAAATTTTCTTTTAGTGCCAACTTCCTATGGTCGCTACTATTCTAAAACATATATGTCAAGTCCTTCTACATAGCATATGGAGTTTCCTTCCCATGTAGACTTGAGACAATATGATCTCGAACTCTCTCTAACAAGATCCTTCTCACCTTTGCTACCTTCTTCTTCCATGCATTAAGAAGTTGAGAATATGCTGTTGCGGGTTGGGGAATATCAATGTCTATGAATTCCTTCAGTACGTTGTCCTCTAGCACTTCCTCCATCCTGTCCTTCCATGCTATGTAATTCGAATTTCCCTCAAGAGCATATTCGAGTCTCAAGCTATTGGAAGATGACCTGCTACTAGATCCTGAAGAATAAATCCATAAATTTGAACCTGTTCAAGACGAACTCAATTTCTTCTCTTCTATTTTGATCCATGGCGCTACGACACAATGTAGAAATTTACCAGCGAGATTAAATCTTATCTTATAATGTACTAAAATAAGATAATGAATCCTTCCTAGTGTTGTTTGCTCCTGTAACTCCTGAAATTGAATAGCCTCCAAAACCTGAATTAGTATAATGCATCTATATTCAAAGTCTTTGAATTCTACTAGTTACTGCACTGTCTATAGAAATTTTTGTGTTGCTATTGAATCTGCATCTGTACCCTCTACACTATTGCCAACTATGATCTGCACTCCAGTATCTGATATTTTTCACTCTGATTTTTGTCTTCCTGGAATTTGACTGCATCAATCTAACTGATCCTTATTGCTACTGCGTATTGTGGGCTCCTCGTAGCCAGGCTCGATCCATGAGACATGCCATCTCAATGGACCCTATCCAAATTTTTGCTCTTGGGATTATATCTGCACATCGCCCCACCTCTCACCTGGAGGTATGGTTGCATGCACTCCCTCTATCCATATGGATTTAAATTCCCCCCTACTGGAGGTCTCTTCTTGAGTGGACACTTCCACTCGATCTCCTCTCTGCTTCTCCAATTGTGGCTGCTCCACAACCTTCTGAGATTGCTTTTGAGGTTGCATGTTAAGAGGCTCCCTCTCAACCACCAAGTCACTAACCTCTTCTTTGCTCCTCAAATATTTTCATGCATCCTCAACCTCGAGAGCATAGAGGTTCTTAGTTCTTACACTGATATGTTTCACACGTTCTGTGGCGATGTGTCTAAGGAACACCTTTCATTTTCTAAATATGACATCATAACCACGGTCTTCCAATACCGCTATGGAGACAAGATTCTTCCTTAGTCTTGGAACATAAAAAACATCTGTCAGTTTGAGAGGGGAGCCATAATCCCTCTGAAAGGTAATTGTACCTATGTCATTCACGCTATACCTCCCGTCATCTCCAAACTCTATGTTCTGCTGGAGGTCCTTCTCCTTTAAGTCACTGGAGATATCTCTATTCCCCTTCAGATGGAGCGAGGTATCTTTGTCTATATACCACATGAATCCCATTATAGTGTTGCCCATGCATGAAATGAGAGTAAAATCAAGCTCAAACTGTGAAGCTAGTGCTTCACTTGCTGCAACTGGAGGCTCCTTTTTTCTTGCCTTCTTCTGTGGATAATTTGAGGCATAATGCCCATGCTCATGATAGAGAAAACACTTGATCTTGGATAAGTATCTCTCACCCTCTTCGCCTTAGGACTTATTTCCCTTGAATTTCTTTCCTTTTCTGACCTAATGCAAAATCTCCCTCTTTGTCTTTGTCGGAGGTCTCATCTCTAGTGCTCCATCTTATCTCTTCTATTACCAAGTCGAACCACAAACGCTCCCAGTCTAGTAGCTTCTCCCTCCCATTCACAGAGTCCTGGTAATTATGCCAGATCTTGGGAAGGCCTAGAAGAGCTAGGCTCGCGAAATCATCCTGGGCTACTGTCACACCAACACTTCCAAACTCATCTCGACATTGAGTGAACTTCATCAAGTATGTTGGTATCATCTCACCCTCCTCCATCTTCATATTTATGAACTTGTCTTTTAGTGCCAACTTCCTGTAGTCGCTTCTCTTCTAAAACATATTTGTCAAGTCCTTCCATATAGCATATGGGGTTTCCTTACCATGGAGACTCGATACAATATGATATCGAAATCCCTCTAAATAGATCCTTCTCGCCTTTGCTACCTTCTTCTTCCATGCATCAAGAAGTTGAGAATCTGCTGTTGCAGGTTGGGGAATATCACTGTCTATGAATTCCTTCAGTTTGTTGTCCTATAAAACTTCCTCCATCTTGTCCTCCCATGCTATGTAATTCAAATCGACCTCAAGAGAATATTCGAGTCTCAAGCCATTGAAAGATGATCTACTGCTGGATCCTGAAGAATAAATTTGCAAATTTGAACATGTTCAAGACAAACTCAATTTCTTCTCTTCTATTGTGATTCCCGGTGCTATGATACCATGTATAAAATCTACCAACGAGATTCAATATGATATTATAATATACTAAAACAAGATACTCAATCCTTCCTACAATTTGTGGAAAAAAAAACACGATCGCACAATCACATATAAGCAAGAGACAAAAATTATCAATCACACAACGCAAGATGTATCTAGGGAAAGAAATTTCTCAAAACCCCTCTATATCTATATTTCATATGGTCAAGATCATGAAAAAATACAATGTTATTCCTCCACTGAGAAACCTCTGCACTCTACTTACTGTCTCACTACGATCTTGCTCGAAATTGGATTGAAATCTAAGTAAAATCGGTCAAGTATTTAACCTTTTGCTTGCCTCTACCTAGACAACCTTTCTTACACATTCTTGGGCTAATTGAGCCCATATTAATTAGGAAATTCCAAATTAATTATTGCACAATCCTTTAAGGCCTTCCCGATGACCTCATGCATGACCTGCACAATTTTCTAATAGTACAAATTATAGATCTCTTCCCTTTAACCTTAGTCTCAACTGGGCCTTCCTTAGAACTAACATGAAAAAAATATTTATAGCGAATTATCAGTTAACTGATTGATCACTGCATTTGAATTAAATCTAATTTATTTCACTAGACCTCTCAGTAGCTCATCTCTAATTTAGAACTAGTTAAAATGATTTTAACTTATTTAATTGAGTTAACTAATTACAACTCACAAATAACTGTAACTGAACCCCCTTAAATCATGGAAAGTCCTCTACATGCATCCTCTTAGACCTATAACTCAAATTTCCTACGCTAACAAAGTCTTCCTGACTCAGTTAACTAATGCAAGTTGTCATGAGATGAAATTACAAATTTTATTTCAAATTATTTAAGGTAAAATTAAATCAAAAGCCTCATATGGTAGCCATTTATGGGTGCCATATTTTGAAATTCATTTCTGGTTTCCAATTTCATTGTTACTTGTTGTAAATTTCAACATTATGAAAATCACCCCATTTTCCAACTGGTAAGATAAATCTTTCAATCTAACTGCCCTCTTCTGTCGTGGGGATAAATCAGAGGGAATGGTACCATGCTCAAGATATTGTCGCACATCCATTTACAAAGAGGTTGGAATGTTAGTGGGGGGAGCTCGCCCCACATTGTACATCTTGATTTCCTGCTTATCATCTTATGGTGTATTCACTACTTCAGCTGCTAGCAAGAAACAAATTCAAATTCCAAAGAGATAGGATCGGGGTAGTAGATAATCCCTTTCAGCTTGTTGAGATGGAGTGTTGAAATGGCACCCAAATGCGGTTTCTGATTTAATTTTCCCTTAATTAAATTGGAAGAGAAATTGTAATTTCATCTCATGACAACTTGTATTAGTTAACTAAGTCAGAATGACTGAGTTACCTTGGGAAATTCGAGTGAGGGTCTGATAGGATGCATGTCACATTTATCCCATGATTTAAGGGGAGCCAGTTACAATTATTTGTGAGTTGCAATTAGTTAAATCAATTAATTGAGTTAATATCAATTTAACTAGTTCTAACTGAGACATGAGCTAGTGAGAGGTCCAGTGAATTAAATCTGATTTAATTCACAAGTAGTGATCAATCAATTAACTGATAATTTGTTATAAATAATTGTTGCATGTCAGTTCTAAGGAAGGCCCATTTGGGATTGAGGTTAAAGGGATGATAAATATCAGTTGTATAATTAGAAAAGTGTAGCAGTCAGTTATAGAGTCATGTGGAAGCCTATTATTCATTGCGTAATCAATTCCATGGAATTTCCTATTTAATAAGGCGACAATTCCTCCAAGAATGTGTGAGCAAGTTTGGTTGAGTAGAGGCTGAGAATTGGTTAAGTATTTGACTAATTTTTCCTAGATTAGAGTGAGAGAGTTGGAAGAGTGCATGAATTTCTTCGTGAGTGAAAAATATTGTATTGTTTCATGGTATTGACTTTATACAATATACAGATAGCGGGGTTTTAGGAAATGTGCTTTCACTAGATACATCTTGTGTTGTGTGATTGATTGTCTCTTTCTCTTACTTGTTATGTGATTATGTGATCATGTTTTCTTTCCGCAAATTGTAGAAGGATTTAGTATTTTGTTTTAGTACATTACAAGATCACATTGAATCCCATTGTTATATTTTCTACAAAAAGGAAAGGAAAGGAAAGGAAGAGAAGGATCAAGCTACTTCAACAAGAATACTTGCAGGTAACAGATTGCATGTGTGATTTCCTAGTTGGTTTTGGTATGCATGACATATGCATGTTGGTATTTGGTTCTCTTGTTGTTAGTGGCATGGTTTTGTTGGGTTTTGACAGTGGTTTTCATCCTTGCCTTTCTTTTTTTCGGATATCCGTGGTGTGATGGGATTGTTCTCGGTTTTGAGCTTTGGAATGCCAGATGGTTTCAGAATCCGAGGCAGAGGTGGTCTCAGGAACATTCCCAAGGCTTAGGAATCCCTTGACTGGTTTTGGTGGGATACATGGCAAAGCCCGAGGGAGATGTCTCGGTAAGGTCCTAGTGATCCGACGTGGATTGCGGTAAATCCTAGAGACTGGGAGATGGAAAATTCCTCAAGGATAGTGATGAGATCTGGAGGCATTCCAAGATTAGTTTGGTTTTGTGATCTCGACACTAGTTTTGGTGTGATCACGGTATGGTGAGGGTGGAGGTGGTTTAAACTCTAGATTCCCATAATTTTTTTTGGATTTTTTTATCCACGAGATCCCACATTCATGCTTAGAATATGGCATGGAGGTGAATCGCTGAAGAGAGATTTGGATCAGCCATGTTTATGGTTTCCTTTGTTTAATGAAAGCTAAGTTCTCTTGCTTTTGTACGTTTTAATATGTGTATTTAATGGTTGTTATCTCAATGTTATGTACATTGCTATATGATGGTTATAAGCATGGTTATGTGACTAGTTATAGTCATGGTTCATTTCATGATTTTAATTATAATTGAAAGAATAGTGAAGGAAAGACCTAATTGATGTTAAGATAGATGAGGTGAGAGGGTGGTGATCCTTCTTGTTAATTCTCATATGTGTTTTCAGTCCTTTATGCTCAGTATTGTATTCATAACTTGTAGGTTGCATTGTTTCCAAGTGTTTGATAGAATGTCAGTCTCGGTTGGGGATGGTTATGTCTAGTTCTGGTAACAATTTTTGGTTTGCAAACATTGTCCTTATGTAAATTATGGATTTTGGAAGTTACAAGTATTTATGGGTAGAGTTTTGGCCCCAGCCCTGGAATTTAGCCTTAAAATCTGTAGTTGTAGGCATAGCACTGGGTGAAAGAGACCTTGGTCGCACTCATACATGCATGTGGGAGCGACTGGGAGGTTCTTGTCGCATTGCTACCTTGGCAAGGGTGCGACGGGGGTATAATCTAGTTAAAAGTTGTGTTGGCTCAGGGGAAGGACACCTGGAGGGGTTGGGTACTATTAAAGGGTCCTATGGCACCTGAGGGAAGTCAGTAAGGTATGTTTTGTCGACTCCATTTCCTTAAGGTCACCTAGGAGATTGAGGCTTGTCATAACAGGTATTCATCTCATGTTTACTCCGGGTAAGTTGGTAAAAGAGGGTAGATGTGAGGGGAGGGGCCCGTTACACCATGCTCAAGGCTCTACCTCTAGAAAATCAGTTGTTCAAATGCAAAAACAATTTACACCATCATGATCCTTGCGAAATTATGAGTAATCTGAGTATAAATTTGACCCCATTTCATCACTGTTAATTCTAGGCCTCCAAGGAATCTAAAATATTCCTCACATATTTCTGACATCAGGGTTATTCCTCCTGTAACTGCATCAAGATTCTGCTTTGTTCATGGTTCTGACATGAGTTCATGGTTCCACCACGCACTATTTCGATGGCTTCTGCTCGTGGCTCCGCCTCTGCCCCCTTATCGGTTGGCTCAAATGAAAATCATATCTATATTAATGATTTTGGCAGACTTTACAAAGGTAGGCCCATTGGGGCATTGGTAAATGTTCCTTTGTTAAAGAATTTTTGTGGGAGGTCAACAACTCCAAACCCTCGGTCCCACCATATTCAACATTTGTTTGTTTTTAATATGATTTTTTGTGGTTAATTTAGGGTTCCGTTAGTGTTTATTTAAGGTTTTGGGGTTGCATGTTGGGTGAACCATTTTATGGTCGGTGCGGGTTCAAATATTGTTGACCCCGTTTTACGGCGTGACTATTTGGAGTTTCCATGGGATTGGCGGGGGTTAGCCACCCACAACCATTTTAAATATAATATAACGACCAGGGTTGGGGGAGTTTGACTGCCCACCAACCTTTTTTTAATTTCTCTCTCTCTCTCTCTCTCTCTCTCTCTCTCTATCTATCTATCTATCTATCTATATATATATATATATATATATTTTTTTTTTTAATAACACAAATCAAAACTATCTGACGAATTTTTGGGGTCATTAGCAAATTTAAATAGGTGACATTTTGACCAGTTCTGGCTATTGTTTAGTGATAAATTTTCGTTCGCTTAGTTGCCACCAAAATTTAGTGGGTTCTGCAAAATTTAACCAGAGTACCAAAATTAGCTATGCTCCAAATTTATCTGGCGACAAAAGTCTTGCTTCTTTGACTTGAAACTTTGACTGACAATAACTTGCACATATGAAGTTAGATTTGAGTGTCATCTACGTCATTGAAATTAGGATGGCGAGCTATTCAATCTGGTCCTATTTTGGATGAAATCAGATGAATTCAATTTTGGAGCATCTCCAGAGTCACCTGGATCACTTCATGTGAATTTTTAGGAGGAATATAACCCAGAGAAGGAAAAATTCCTTGTTGCCCCAGCTTGGGTTCAACTCTTTTCTCTTCCAAAGGAATATTGGAGGATGAAATCCTTGAAGGTGTAGGGAATGCCATCGACAACCTTTTCATCAGCGAACCTTTTTTAAATTATATATTTATTTATTTATTTTTTAATAACATAAATCAAAACTCTCCGATGGATTTTTGGGGTCACTAGCAAATTTAACTAGGTGACATTTTGACTAGTTCTAGCTATTGTTTATTGATAAATTGTCATTCGCTTAGTTGCCACCAAAATTTAGTGGGTTCCGACAGATTTAGCCGGACTACCAACATTAGTTATGCTCCAAATTTATTTGGCGACAAAAGTCCTGCTTCTTTGACTTGAAAATTTTACTAACAATAACTTGCACATATGAAGTTGGATTTGACTGTCGTTTATGTCATTGAAATCGGGATGTCAAACTCTTGAATCTGGTCCTAATTCAGATGAAATCCAATGAATTCAAATTTTGAGCCTCTCTAGAGTCACCTGGATCACTTCATGCGATTTTGGGAGGAATATAATCTAGAGAAGTAAAACTTCCTTGTTGCCCCAATTTGGGTTCAACTCTTTTCTCTTCCAAAGGAATATTGGAGGTTGAAACCCTTGAAGGCATAGGGAATGCCATCAACACCTTTGTCAAGGTCTCAAAGGCTACTGAGAGGGAGATATATACATCATATGCCCATATCTATGTTTATATGAATATCTCACAGCGTCTTTTAGCTTCAATAGATATTTATTATTGAGATAGTCTTTCGAAGTAGCCTCTAGATTATGAACATGTTCCATTTAGATGCATATGCTATTATGAGTACAAACATCTTATTAGCCATTGTCCGATTATTTCAAAGGAATTGCTCGAAGAACACCCCTCTAAAAAAGAACAAGATGATTTAGGAAAAGTCCCCAAAGAAGAAGAATTTTGAGTCCTCAGAGTGCCTCAAATCCTAACAAGATCCTTAGATCTGGAAATAGGTTCGAGTCTCTCTCCTCTTCGAAGGAGCCTTTAAAGTAATATAATATTCAAACAAGCCTGCAACCAACAAATTGAAAAATCCATAAGCCCTTATTGAATCCTCCAGATCATGTGCGAAATTTTCTAGAAGAGTGCCAATAAAATCCATTAATACAAAAAAGGGTTCACTTCCTATCAAAAGAAGTTGAAGCGCAAGCCCTACCAAAAGAAATGGATCTTGATGATTCACTAATGATTGCCAATGTAGAAGAATGATATGGAAAAGTTATGAAGTACATGTGAGTTCATCAGGCTAGGATTATTTACAAGGTTTATATCCGATGCAAGGGAGAAGACTAGTGTCTTGGGGTTCACACGAAGGATTTCAAGGTGGTATCCAAGCAAGACAAAGTAGCCAAAAAACTAGGCCACAAGAGCAATACAATATTAATCCAATTAGACGGTGAAGGATTAGTCAACCTAGGGAAAATCATGTCATAGGCATTTCCTCGAATTCTTGAATCTTCAAGAATTTTTCTATGTATGATTGTCTTACTTAGTTTTTGGTTATTTGTTATTGTTAGATAACTTACTAGTCTCAACTAAACTTGATAGTCGTCTTTTGAAAATCTAAGCTATATGTAAGTTTTTTCTAATGAATAAAAAGGCCTATTAACATTCTTAAAAAACAATAATAAAAAGACAATTGCAAAAATTAATATAGTATTAATTTTTGGAAAATAATTATGAAAATTAATATAATCCAATTAATCTAATTAGACAATCATGTCATAGGCATTTCCTCGAATTCTTGAATTTTCAAGAATTTTTCTATGTAGCAATGAATGTCTTAGTTAGTTTTTGGTTATTTGTTATTGGTAGATATCTTACTAGTCTCAACTAAACTTGATAGTCCTCTTTTGAAAATCTAAGCTATATGTAACTTTTTTCTAATGAATAAAAATATTGATTAACATTTAAAAAAAAAAATAATAAAAAAACAATTGCAAAAAATAATTTGGAAAATAATTATGAATATACATATATATATATATAAAAGATAGTGATTTCAGTACAAGGAAAATGTTGCAGTAGTTGTAAAATGACAAGTTTAGTGGTTTTAGTATCAGGAAAATGTTGCAGTAACTGTAAAAAGAGTTGTCTTTAGTGCGATTTTTTGAAGGTTTTTCTCGTGGATTTTTCTTGTGGATTTCTTTAAAATTCTTCAAGGATTTATTGAAAACAGAAATTTGATGGGTAACTTGCACAATTGAAGTGTCCTACAATTAAAAAAACTAGTTAAATAACAGAAATCAAGATTTTACCTTAAATTTTTCAGTCCCACTAAAGACTACTCCACTGTAAAATAACAAAGTTAAATTATATAAAAATGTTTATTCAAAACGGTTAAGCATTATATTAAGTAATTATGTTAAATATGCACATATGCCATGCTGGCATCTTTTCTAGAAATCAAACAGAGATTTGATCGGTAACTTGCACAATTAAAGTATCCTACAGTAAAAAAATTAGTTAATTAATAGAAATCAAAATTTTACCTTAAATTTTTCAGTCCCGCTAAAAACTACTCCACTCAATTATATAAAAATGTTTATTCAAAACATTTAAGCATCACATTTAAAATGTTTATTCAAAACATTTAAGCATTATATTTAAGTATGCACATATGCCATGCTGGCATCTTTTCCAGAAATCAAACAGAAAGACAAATCTGGCATCTTTTCCAGAAATCAAACAGAGAGCGTTTAAGCATCCACATATGCAATGCTGGCATCTTTTCCAGAAATCAAACAGAAAAACTCGTTTAAGCATCCACATATGCAATGCTGGCATCTTTTCCAGAAATCAAACAGAAAAACTCAAAAACTGGAGATGCGGGGTATCGAACCCCGTACCTCTCGCATGCAAAGCGAGCGCTTTACCATGTGAGCTACATCCCCACTGAATTCTTTTCCAACTTATCTATCTTTAGTATTTCTTCACAACTACACATTCGCAGAAACGCCAATATATTAAAAATAGTTGAAAAGACATGCCCTATATTAGTTGGCAAGTTTTTAGATTTAAACAGCATTATAACAATTTGTTATGTCCACTAAGTTAAAGATAGCCAGCAAGTTTTAAAATTTAAATAGCATTATAACAATTTGTTATGTCCACGAAGTTAAAGATAATGTAGGCAAACAATCGGCCTGCATTAAAAAGTATTAATAATAAGTCTGTTCTTGTAATGCAATTTTTGTTTTGTGAAATTTCATATATGTGATTTTTTAATTTTGAAACTATACTCAGGTAATATCAAATTAATTTCTGTTTTTGTTTTTTTTAAATAAGTAAATTTTTTTTTTTTTTTTTTAAATTACAAAATTTTGATGGAATGATTTTGATTTTTTTATTAATAATTTTTAATTAACTAACAATTGCTCCAAAAAAATGCAAAAAGAGGCTTATAAGTTTGTTAATTTGGAAAAATTGTATTAAAAAAACATTTATAAACATATACGTCATATGTTTTACAGTTCTGAGAATAGCAAGATCAACCTTTAAAAAAAGAAAATCATACGTTAAATCTCAGCTTTAATTAAAACTAATTATTGCCCACACTTTAGTTGAAAACTATAAAAATTATATTTATGTTTATTTTAATATTTATACATTTTAATTTAAAATAAAACCATTGTTTGGTGGTATTATAAATTATTTTATTATATGTTCATTTTTTTTCATCTTCTAATTTTCATCATAGAATCAAGTTTTATATTGTAATAAGTATAAAATATATATTTAAAAATTATTCTTCTAAAAATTTTGAAGTAACGTTTACCAAATTTATTATTATAATCATAATTAGCTAATTAACATAATTTATAATTATTATTTAAGTTGTATAGCAAATTCTTTGGTTATTGTTTAAATATGCATCCATATGAATAAATTTGGACTATAAAGTAACTAATTTTTTTTTTAATTAAATTTGATTAACACGTGCAACTCTCCTCCATCCCATATTATTTCATGCTTTTCATGATGCTAATAAAAATTTATTCGTTGAAACTAGCTATCATAATTTTCAGCTAGCATGTATAACATGTTAATCCTTTCGAGCAATCAAATATTTATCTGGTCATATATCATAATTATAAATTACAATTAAAAAACTTGAATGCATAAAACTAACTACTCAACTATCTTATGTGGTCAAAAAATTGTAAACTTGAATGCATAAAATTAACTACCAAGCTATCCTGTATGGTAAAAAATATGTCAATCATGATTACAAGCCTAACACTTTACTAAAAGTTATAGTTTAAAAAATGTAAAAGTTTCTTTCTAAAAAATTATATGTACTATAGCAATTGCCCTAAAAGGTGAATAAAAAGACAGATACTATTGTTGAATTAGAAAAGTTTTGTAATTGAAATATTAAAACAATGGATGTTGGTGGATAAATATTGATTTTTTAAAATAGACAATTTATAATTTTTTTAATAATATTATATTCCCAAATTTTTGTGGTACTAGATAACTGTGTAAATCACAGTGATATTTAGCATAACATTTTTTCAGTAATGAAAACACCTAATATTTTGGAAATGAATTTACCCTAGCTTGATGGATTGAATTGATGGTATCAAGGCCCTTGCATGCCTTGTGCTTAAGCTCCAAAATTGTCTACAAAATTCTTCAGTAATGATATGGTAAAAAACCACTTTGCCATTCTCAAGTTTGATTAACAATTTTTCTTGTTTGAATTAGTTTTATAGTCACTTATTAACTTCTTGATGGAGAGGCAGTCCCATAATCATGTCTGCTCGTAACATCTCCGAGTAGATTTGGCTGAATTGCTACAGGGATTAGCTGCTGGTAATTATTTTAGGTTGTAGCTTATGATTTGGAAATTTAAATCTAAGCCTTGCACTACAGCTTAAAAGTAGAAAGTGAATATCTATGTAAATTTAAGCGTGTGTGTCTATGAAAGGTATGAAAAATTACCTATATTCTGTGTATATGAATTACAAAGATTGTAAAGTAAACCCCATGAATTCTGTTTAAAAAAATCAATTTTTTTCACGTCATACCTTTCTTCAGTTTCCATTTTTTTTTTTCACGACAAAATGTTTAATAATTGATTTGAATTATCTATTTTCAATTTCTACTTATATGTATTTCAGGTTTTTACTTTGTTCACAAAAATATATAATGTCAGTCCAACTATTTTTCACGACAAAATGCTTAATAATTAATTCGAACTATCTATTTCTACGTATATGTATTTCAGTTTTTTATTATTTTAAATATTATATTAATAATGTTAATTGAACTTGTTTATTTATAATATAGTTTTTGGAATTCTAATTTAATTATTAGATAAATAATAGAAATTTAACTTTTATTAAACATTTTAGAATATTTTCAATAGTATAAATTAATCAAAGATTAAAGTAGTTGTGTTATTTTTAATTAAATAGATTATTTTAAAAAATATTATATATAACGAGTTATGATTTTTTTGAGCATGTGATATTTATCAACTTAAATCTATCTTAATTGTAGATTTTTTTAAATGTTATAATTCTAGATATATTAAGTGTCTAGAGGGATAAAATCTCCTCTTTTAGAGTGAAAATATATTTGATCCATCTTGGGGTTTGGTAGATCCAAAGTTAAGATGGATCTAGGTTGGTTTAGTTATTAGCTTTTAAATAGGCTATATTAGAAAAGAATACCATGGAAAAAACCAAGAGTTGTGAAAACCTAGAATCATAATAGCTAATGTTTACATGAGATGACATGACATGGCATCTTTCCCATATTGAAGAGTAATTTTAGATGCAATAAATCATAATATTGTAACAAAGTCTATTTAAAAATTAAAAATATCTATAAATAGAAATCTTGTTATTTATTTTTAATTTCCAACTATATATCTGTTACATTAATATTCATATATCTTAATCTATCACAATGTCTCCACTGTAAAGAATTAAAAAATAATAAATTTTACTTCTTCTAATGTCGACCAAAGCATTAACCTAATCTTGAATTTTATATAACTTGAATATTTAGATTAAATATAACTTTTTTAACTTATTAATGGGTTGAGATTAACTATTAAAATACAACTATGAATTATTTATATAATTTGAATGAATAGTAAATTATATACCTGAATTTGAATGGATCATAAATTTACCTTTAACAAAAAATTTACCACATTGAATTTCCAAATTAAGTAAAATTTTAAACATCTTTACTCTTTACTAAAGTCAATACGATTTTCGAAATCAAAGGAAAAAAGTTAATTCAACACAAACAATCAAAATCCAAAATCTTTTAATATCTCTTTTAATTAAATATTTGTAAAATGAATCATTAAAAAGAAAACCCATATTCTATGGATAAATTAAAATATTTAAAGACATTATTTCCTCATCAAAGTTGCAATATTTTAAAGTTTAAATAAATAAAAATATAAATAAACATGAGGTATGGTAAATAAATAAAACCTATTTTTATACTTACTCCAGAGCTATGGTAAATAAATAAAAATATATATAAACTAGATGTATGGTAAATAAATAAAAATTCTTTTTATATTTACTCCATAAACCTTTTTATATTTAAAAAAACTTAAAAAAGAGGTTTTATTTAGATGAAGCCTATGGGTATGGTAAATAAATAAATATAAAAGAGGTATAAAGAGGTATGATAAATAAATAAATATAAAATAGGTATAAAGAGGTATGGTAAATAAATAAATATAAAAGAGCTATAAAGAGGTAAGGTAAATAAATAACAATATATCAAATAGGATTATAAATAAAAATCTAATTATATAACAAGCCTATGGGAAAAATACCATAGTAAATAAAAGAGGTATCGTAAATAAATAAAAATATAAATAAACCAGAGGTATGGTAAAGAGAGAGAGAGAGAGTGATAAGGGAGAGATGGAGAGGGTGAGATAAAGAGACAAAGTAAGATGTATGGAAAGAAGGGGGGAGAGAAGAAGAGAGAATGAGAGAGGGAGGGATATAGTAATGTAGTTCGAGAGAGAGAGGGGCGGAAAGAGAGAGAGAAAGAAAGGGAGATGGGGGAAGAGAGAGGATTAGAGAGAGAGAGAGAGAGAGAGAGAGAGAGAGAGAGAGAGAGACGGGGGAAGAGAGAGGAGGAGAGTGATGGGGGAAGAGAGAGCATTGGAGAGAGAGAGAGAGAGAGAGAGGGAGTTAGGAGAAAGAGAGAGAGAGGGAGAGATTTATAGATCCGGAGTTAAGATGGATCTAGGCTAAGTCACACCACAACCATTTTCCAAGTTTACATATTGTCAATTATTCTATTATTGATATATGTATGGCACATTTACATGATTATTTTTAATAGATTATAAGTTATTGAGTTTTAAATTAACATAATCCATTGATATTATGTAGGGGTGTTGTCGCAAGCTATAATTTTGATGACAATTTTTTTCTCATAATTAGGTGAGAAAATTTATAAAAAAATTGATTATTAGACTGTTTGAATTATGATGGTGGAAATTTATTCAACACAATCAAAACCCCTCAAGGCACCCAAAATCCTGAAGCTTTACAGTTATAATCTAGATTTCCAAAACTTTCAAATAGATATTATCAAAATTTTGGTGGAATTTTCATTATTTTCCAAGGGAAATTATAACTTCATTAGACTACTCTTTATTTATGTCGTGTTTACATAGTTAGTTTTAATATGTTTACATAGTTAGTTTTAATATATTATTTATTAATAATTGCACCAGATGACATTGTAAGGCAATAGTATATGGAGAAAGAACATAAATGAAGAGATGTGATATATTACCATTTGAGTGAGAGAAATAATATGGTGCTAAAAATAAAGTGAAAAACAAACATTCACAATATAAAAAAACTCCCTTGTTCACATATGGGTAATAGAAAAGCATTTAATATAAAACAAAAATATATATTCCAGCCCTCCCAATCCATATGTCAAGATTCAAGTGAGTATTTTCTACACCTGCCACAAACTCCAATATTTGTCTTCCAACATCCTGTACAAGTTCAATGGGAAATGGGTTTTTTTAATGTAAGAAATCACATGAATTTGGATCAAGCTAAGTTGATAGACAATGATGTAAAACCCATGTTTAATCTTCTCTAATTTGAAAAGAATCTACAATATTTATGAGAAAAGTTATTAAAATAAAAAACATAGAGCTATCGGAGTCATTGACATAAATGTGGAGTTGCATACTCAATTCTTAGGAACAATTTTCTATCTTGACTTTTTAACCTTGTTAACATTCCATATATTAATCCATATTCCATATATTACACCATATTTTTCAGTATTTTTCAATCTTGACTTTTTAACTTTGTTAACATTTCATATATTAATCCATATTCCATATATTACTCCATATTTTCAAGCATTGTATGCTTCCCTATATGATAAAGTTTGCAAACTCATTTATAAATTATATCTGTTTTTACATCTTTAAATTAGATTTCCTTTAATACACTATAACCGAATGAAAGGTCAGCTATTGAATAATCTAACAAGTTCCCATCAATGAATTAACCTTGAGAATGATTTCCCAAACCCATCAATGAATTAACCTTGAGAATGATTTCCCAAAATAATTTTTTTATATCGAAAAATATTTTTAAATCAATAATACTAAAACATAAAGCATATGTCATTATAAGTCTATGTTTCAACCCAGTGAGAGGAAGGACAAGATCAGATATTAACATAAGCTAACTCACACGAGGTTTAAAAGTTACATTAAAACTCGTACTTACATGAAGAAGGTCAAATTTCGTTTGCTGCTACAATTTCTTCTATGAGACTTGCACTGCTAAAATCGACAACGCTTCTATGATTTATGAAAACCCAAGATTAGTTATGCAAATATTTCGAAATGGAAATTCACAGCTATAATCTTCGAAGGAAATAGTAATAGAGATGGTCATAATAAATACCATAATAATTTTCCACAAAGTGAGTTGAACCATTTTTGCAGTAATGAAAACTCTGTGTCGATCAATCACAGGGAAACTATAACTATCCTCTGGCAGATGTGGAATAGAGTGGGAAGGACTCTTCATAAATCACAGTTATAATGAAAAAACTCACTACAGTGGTGCTCTGATTTTAGAAGATGAAGTCATCCATGTCTTATATTCTGCAGTTTATGTAGCATTGACAAAGCATGTGTGCGTAGAGAGTGTATTGGGTTCCCTAGCCTAGGCACTATGTGGGCAAGAGCTCGAGACTTCCCTACATGGGCGCTAGGGTAGAAAATGTTTTGTGCTCAACAGGATGATTGACCAGTTAATACAACGTCTTTATAACTTCATTGACAATGAAATACTTCCAATTTCCTTTTCATGTAATCATCTAATGACTGAATATATTTTAATCTTCTAACGTTAGCAAGGTTGGGGAAGTTCTTCTCAAAGGGAAATGCCTTACGATGTAATTATTTAGTTTATTCATCAAAAGATATAAAATATTTATTCGAATAAAAAATAAATATAAAATATATATTCAAATATGGTTTCAACAAATTTAAAAGATATTATAAAATTCAATTTTGAAGATACTCATTGTAACTTCTAAGGAATATTATAAGGTCATTATCCATACACACAAAAAAGGACTATGATCATTTGAGTTTATCTCTAACTAATTAAATTCTATTTTTCAATTTTCTGAGAAAACCATCATTTTACCCAAGTCTTTAGCAAGGAAAATTTTAGTGGTGAAATTTCACCAATTGGTTATTTATTGGATAATTTTTGAAAAAAATATTCGTTTATATTCTAAATATATATGACTTTTCAAACTAGAATATTCACCTATAATACTATATAGGCATAATATTTGAACCCTTAAAAATAGTTGTGGTCTTTAATCCTTCTTTGAGCAATCCATCATGATAACTAAATCTTTAGTCCTTAATGTGAATAAATTGCTTGATCAAAGCCACAAAGGATATCATAACATAAGGTTACAAAACATTTTAATTTCAATGTTATCAATTTTTATTTTATTTGAGAAGGAATAATAAGGTATTTTCATCGTTTAGATAACTTCATGAAGTTTTATTCTAAAGTTATATGACATAGAGTTTTAATAAGTTGAGATTTTTCAATTCTACTCCCAATAGGAGAGGAACCATTTCTACTCTAAGGGATAAGTACTAGTATCCATGTTAGATAATTTTTAATATGCACCACACCTTTTTCACTCTATAACATGTCGAACAAGCATAACCACATCTAAAGATTAATCCCAACAAACCATTGTATCACTAGTACATGCCCAGGCTCATCTTTCCCACCTTTGTACACGAAACCTACTCCCTTCATGGAACAAACTAAAATATATCTCATCACATCACATCACATTCCACCTTATATATGGCTCATTTTTCCTTGTAAGAGCATGTCATACCCTAGAGGGATAGTATGACCATCTAGATCGATGACTAGGATGTTGGATCATGAACATCCAACCATAATGGTTTTAAGAATCAAAAGGTCACCTTGGGGTCTACTTCTCTTCATTGCTTTATCCTTTTCATTTTGTATAAATATGTAACCAATGTTATTTTCAAAACTAATCATCCATATTCATTCAAGTCAGTAGAAATTGGGATGTCGACTAACATAGTATTCAAATATTTCTAGCACATATATTTATGTATTTAGTGTTAGACTCTTATATTCTTCTTATATCTCTTAGATTATGAACTTTGTTAGGCCAAACTTGCATAGTCATTCCACTCTACAAGTAAGTTCTTATAATACTTGAATATTTGAGAGTTTTGAAGGCTAATCATGGACCAATAATACATCTACGCATATCAAAATAGTTTCCAAGTTTTATTTCACTATCTAGTCCGTGCATAGAAATAACATAGATGCTTATCACACTTTGGGGGTAGCAACATTGACATAATAACAACCCGAACAAGGTGATTCAAATGTTTTTAGGGAAACATAGGCATATTGTGATTTTAATGGGGTCCATGTTAATCATATTGCCCACCTATACAGTAGAAATTGTACATATTAATAACAATGATGTTGAACAATGATCAATGAGGGTACAAAATTTAGGGCATGGGTGTAGACATTTAGCATATTTCCATTTTAATGTAATGAATATCTTGGATGGTTTAAAATGGAGGTATTGAAACCTCATGGTTTCAAATAACACACATACATTTTTAGAGCATTAGCTAGTCAAAACTTGAGTAATGTTGGGATACTTCATGCTTTTCTGCAAGTAAGTCCTTATGGGGAGACCTCGAGCACATCCTTGCATTTTGTATATGGTACCTGGTGTAAACCCGTTGATGTTTATTATGATGTTTGGCTTAATATGTATATTGAGTGAGGCATGCAATAGAGGCAAAAAACCATAAGGGAGTATCCCTAAGACATCCTACATGAAGCTTAAAGCACTCAATGATACAAATTTATGCAAGAACACAATATTACACAAAAATAAACATAAATAAAAATATGCAGTGGAAATAAAACTTCACTTCAGTAAAATAAAATGACTGAAATATGCTTACAGACATAATGGAAATAAACTAGCTAGGGTGTCGGTAGCTTATCTCTGAGAAGAGATGTGGCGGATATAGGCCTCTGAACTATGTTACAATGAGGCTCGAAGGCATATTTATTGTTCAGAAACAATGGAAAACCCTAAACATTCAAAAACCTAACCCTAGGAGATGAAACACCAAAACTATGGGGCTCGTTTGGGTAAATTGGTACATCAATCTTCCCGGGGACGTAACTTTGGCATATGATCTCCGTTTAAAGTGCTCAATACCTCGTTCGAAATATCTATCCGAGGAATACAACTTTTTGCGTGAGAAACATCCAAGAACCTTCCATGTGGCTCCCATTTTTCCCAAAAAATGTCGTTTAGGACCTCAAAATGGCTCTAGAAGTTCAGGACTCGAAAAAATGCTAAAAATAATAAGTTGTGCTGAAACTGAAATACTAAAAGAACTGATGGTGGGGGTTCAAATGGAATAGGTTGGTGGTCATCAATATCCACCTGGATCATTAGGGCCTCAAAACGGGTTCAAAAGTTTAGGGCCTAAAAAACTATTAAAAATAATAAGTTGTGCTGAAACTGAAAAACTGAAAGAAATGATAGTGGGGGTCCAAATGGAATAGGTGGGTGGCCACCAATATCCACATGGATCATTCCTCCCCCCTTAAGAAGCAATGGTCCCCATTGCATTGATTTCCTCCATGAGATGGGGAAAATTATGTGAACTTGGTATTTGATTTGTCAAAGATATCATAGACTTGTTGGCGGACGTGTTGGATGCGTTTAATAAATTTGGTTGCTTTATCAGCCTCAGAAAATATATGTGTGGATTCTTTCTGTGTGGATGCATGAGGTATAGCAACATCAGGCGACGACACGCCTGGGTTCAGATCAAAGGAGTGCTTGCCCTGACAGTGTAGAGGAACCTTTGTGGGTGAGGAGAAAATGTCCTCTTAGTCCTCCACGACTTTGTCCATCTGCTGCTGCCATGTAGGGGAGCCCTGTTTTGAGGTTGTGGCCACAATATTCCTAATTCCCTGTGGGTGAATTGTAATGAAAATAAATTTCCTGATTTGGGAAACAATCTTTCTGCATTGTTTTGCAGTAGTCAAAGAGATGGCAGGAGGCGGTACTACCTCTGGTATCTTGTACAGTTTATTTCCCAAAGTAATAACAACAACACGAGGCCTAGACTCATACACATAATGTTGCTTCCACAAGTATTTTTGGCCCAATAATACATCAGACACATCAAGAGGAGAAACATCACATAGTACCTCATTTGTGAATGGCTTGATGATGTACGCATTAGGGGAATTTTGAGGTCTAAAATGGGTCTCCTAAGGAAATTATAAAATAATAGTGGAAATAATAAAATAAGATTTGATGACATCATCAAATTTTAGAGGGAAAAAAAGAAAAAAACTACTTTTTCAACTCATATTTTCAACTTATCTCTCAAATCTTTTACTCAAATTTCGAACGGGAGTACTTGTTAGATGAAAAATTTAATTCATCATTCAAGGAGTACCCATGTTGCATACTTTTCATGGACCCTACTACAAGAAAAATGAGAAATAGATGATAAACGTGATTGCAATCACGTTTTTTCATGTATTTCTCATTTTTCACATAGTAGGGTCCATCGAAAGTATGCAACATCGATACTCCTTGGATGAAGAATTAAATTTTGCATCCAACGAGTATTCATGCTCAAAATTGCAGTAAAAACTTTGGGAGATAAGTTGAAAATACGAGTTGAAAAAGTAGCTTTATTATTTTATTATTTTTTAATATTTTTACGCTTTTAATTAAAAAATGGTGAATCATCCACCATGGTTGACATCATCATCTTGAATCCTTGGTTCTTATGAAGTTTATTTTGGTTGTACATTTTTCTTAGGAGGCCCATTTTAGACCTCAAAATTCCCCTAATGGGAAGGCGACACTGCTGGTTGAGGGGGAGATCTCTTCCTTGGTGAAGCCACCCAATGGTATATAACTGTGAGTGTGCTATGGTCGGTAGGCCAAGCCGCTTCATGACCTGTGCTGAAATGAGTTTCTTTTGGCTTCCGCTATCGACAAGGAATTGTAGTGGAGAACCCTTCATACACATCTGCGAATGGAAGAGGCGTTCCCCCTCCTTTGGACCCTCTGGATCCTCCCTTTGGAGCTTGGTGGTGGCAACAATCGATACACATCAATGATCTGCTTCCATTTTTCATTGCCCTTGTTTGGTTCTGACTTAGGATCAGAACATGCATCTAATTCGGGTGCCTTCAGTTCAGCCACCAACAACTATTTGGCTAGTCACTCGTTTGTGCTGTGAGTGGGGTTGTTATGAAATTCAAAGCACTTCCCTGTGTCTTTGTATTTGTGGTGTTTTTTTGAGTCACCCTGATTTGGCTTTGTCCCTTGTTTTACAGTTCACGGGTGCCTTTCCTTGGCTTCAGATTCGCAGATCCAAAGTCTCGCTTCTTCTGCTTAAATTTCTGCTCAATCTTTGTGGCATAACGATATGTTGTGCCAAGCGAGGTAATGTCGAGGAACTCCATTTCCTCCTAAATTTACCTGTGCAAACATATGTGGTACTTGAGCACCAAATTCCTCTTTGAATCTTTAATACCCAACTTTGTGCGCAGGGTATGAAACAAATTCGTCAGTTCGTGCACATCTTGATCCCTTTGATGTCACAGCGTGGTCCATTGGATTTATTTTTCCTCATATATCCCCACGGGGTAATAATGTTCCTTGATTTCGTGATGCAAGGGCATTAGGCTCAAGAAAATTCCTTGTATTTTATTAGACTTAGGGGTTTTGTGTTTTCAAGGTAGTTGGTTTCTTATGTAATGATTTGAGTGATTTTAATGAGAATTAATTAAATATTGTGAGGAATTTTGTAAATGTTCTCGAATGTTGGAGAACATGAGAGAATTAGGCTAGTTGAGAGTGTATAGGGATTGAGAGATTTAGGAATTAATTATAAACCCTAAATAAGAATTTGTTTCATTATTTTGTGGACGAAAGAGGATCCTTAGGGATTAAGTAGTGATTTTAGGATTAAAGAGGATTCATAGGAAATTGTTGAGAAAATAGAGGATTTGGATCCAGAATTGGGTTCAGAAATATTTGTATAAATTGTAAGCCTAAAAGGCATATAGAATATATTTCAAGGTAGAAAATAGATAGAGAGTGACTCAGGGTTTGAGAGAGATAGGGTTTGAAGCCTACAGGCTGTAGAAAAAAGGCCACTGATTTGAATATCAGGCCAGAGGAAGATTTCCTATGTAATTACTGTGTGTTAATACAGAGAACTCAATTTTCTGAGTTCATGTTTCATTACTGAGTTTATATAGGTTGCAGATGAAATTACAGGATTGTTGATTGTATGAGTTTGTGTGTTTAATATTGAATTGTGATGGTAAAACTGTGTGTATCGATCACAAAATGGATCGATGAGATGTAAGAGGAAAATATCTCTTAAGTCAATACCTTGAGTATATCGTGTTAGAATCAACAATCGGGGGTTGAATCGTATACATCAGATCTGTATGGATTTTATTCCTTTAAATGGTATTTATGTGGTTACTGAGTACACTGTACAGTGAGATTCGGGGTTTGGAGTCACATTTGAGTTTTAATGTGTTTATAAGTGATTATAAAACACAGAAAATGGATAATAGAAGATGAATAACCCATGCGTGGAATGAATGCAAAGAGGGTTTGAAGATTGTGAAGATATATGATATGGCCCTGTTCGAAACTATGAGTTGAACAAAAAGACGAGAAAACGCAAAGTAATGGCGCTGTGTAATAGAGAATTTGGGTTGGTCAAAGGAATGGAACTTTGAAGGAGCAGAGAAAGCAACAGAGCCGTGAGTAGTGAACAGTGAAGGCGAGTTTTAAAAACCAACCAATGGTTTTCGCACGGCTCTTGAATGGTAAGCGGTTTTATTGGAGTTGAACACGATACACTCCAAGGAGTGACACATAGCCTGGGTGGTATTTAAAAACCATTTGTTTCACATGAATTTTGAGTGATAACTGGCGAGGGTTGATTGAACGCGATAGCCGTTCGATCGTTGGTGCTGGAGATCCAATGGTGGATGTGTGGAAAGTTGCGCAGGAGTTAACCATGGTGTGGACTCGACGGTGTTAAAAGGAAATGTTGAATTGGAGCTCGACATCAAGCGCTGTCCGTCGGATCTAAAGCATTAAAATGGACGATGGAGATTGAGTTGCGGAAATGAATAAGCAAGTTGGTAAGTTGTGGGACTCGAACTAAATATTATGTTGATATTTAGGAATTTAAACATTAAATGGGTTAGAACTTAGGAATGAAATGAAATTCTATGTTGTGGGCCGAATATTATTAATGTTTATTGGAAATGAATGGTGAGCTCGAAAAAGGAATTTGAGGATTCCACATGCAAATTTGTTCAAAGAGAAATGCTTGAAGAAGCAAACGAGACTGAAAAGTATTGTGTTTTTAAAACTAATGAATTGTGTATGATTGCAGGTACATCATAGGATGATGAACAAGCTTTAAATTTTGTTAAGGAGAAGAATTTGAATCTGAAATATGTTCAGATTAATGCTGAGATAGAAAGATCTCAGGAAGAAATGAACACAGAGGGGTATAATAGAAATCTTTAGCAGAATATTGAAACAGAGAAAGAAAGACCATCTGATGATTGGTCAACAGCAAATGAAGGTATGGAAAGTTGTGTAAAGTTTCCAAGTTCTAGTCCAATAGAGATTATTGAGTTATATAGAAAGTTAGATCTTCAAAGAAGAGAGTTGGAAAAGCAGAGGATCTATACTCAGGATAAATTGTTGAATGTGAAAGACAAAGAAATTTTCATGAATGAAAATAAGGAAATAGAGGATAAGGATGTAAGAATGATTCAGCAAATTGAAGAAGTTCATTGTTGTGAACTAGAACAAAGAGACATTCTTGAAACAGATGATAAGAAAGAACGACTAGCTGACAGTCTCATGGAGAATTTAAATCATCATACTGATGTGCTGACAAAGGAGTTAAATGAAAACTAAAAGCAACATACTGAAATGTTGCCAGAGGAGGAAGAGATATTGAAACCTTGTATTTTTAATATTGATAATTCATGTGTTAATTATGCAGGCAAATAAGGACAACAAATGAAAAATGTCAAAGGATCTAATGAAAGGGAAACTATGTTAGCTGAAAACATAGTGAAGGATCATCATTCTATCATGGTGATTGGCACAAAGGAGATAACCTTGGAAGCTGAGAAGAAAGACAATGAAAATTTTCTGAGTCTTGGAAGAGACTTGGAACTGCAAGAAGAAGATTTGGTGATTGGATCATCAAATGAGACCATTGGGTCTTGTAATTTTGAAATTGACAATTTGACTGTGTTTACAAGTGTTGCAGAAGACAATCCATCTCTTAGAATTGTCTTGAATGAAGTTGAACTGTTGCAGAAGAAGGAAACCATAGATTCCTTATTTAATAAGGAGAGCATCTACAAGGAAGGTGAGACAGTTATGTCTCATATGAAAGAACTTGTTACTGCTGATGACAGGGAGGAATTGGCTTGTCTGATTAGTCAAGATAAGATTGTGGGAAAGACTTTTAGAATTGCCACAGTGATGAAGAATCATAATTATATTCTGATAAAGGATGAAGATACATAATTTGAAGAGTTTTAATTGATTGCCAGAATCAGTCAAGGAGGTGATGGACAATTACTGAAGATTGTCAAAGAATAAGCAGGATATGCTGAAACTAAATTGCAACATATTGATGATGTGTTTGATGTGAAACAAGTACAAAGGGAATGATTGAAATGTTTGATGGAAACATTTGAACAAGGGAAAGGAATTGCAGACACTAAAGTAAAATTTCCCGAAGTTATGAAAGAGGCAGGAGCAGATACTAGTTTGTTAAAATTAATTATGCTTACTAGTATACAAAGAAGACTGAATGAGTATGTTACTGTAGTTAGAGAATCAAATGATAATTCATTTTTTAAAAGTGAATTTGCAGGTGATGAGCAGAAGAAGAATGTTGCAGAGGGGGATATCTTAAGAGATATTCAGGAAGTTTGGGAGGAGGCAACATCCAC
This sequence comes from Pinus albicaulis, assembly GCA_034641835.2. NCBI lineage: Eukaryota > Viridiplantae > Streptophyta > Pinopsida > Pinales > Pinaceae > Pinus > Pinus albicaulis. Next base: position 265,366 of record JAXQQM020086032.1, read on the forward strand.
AGCAGCAACATCAACAAAGGTAATAGTATTGGCAGCAACATCTACAACAACAAAAACAACATGTGCAGCAACAAGAATTGAAAGAAGCAACAAAAGGCAGAGTAATTCCCAGACAGAAGATAAACTAGACATAGAGATTGAAAACAGAAGGAGGTTGATGATGAAGGTGTCTCAGAAAAAGACAGCAGCAAGAGAGCAAAGAAATTATAGAAAAGGAAAGACCAGAACAGAATGTGAAGGCATAGCTAGTGGCAAGATGCAGAATAAAGTATGGAAGTCTGGAAAAGTGTAGTTAAAGAATAATGCAGCTATTGGACAGCAGCAAAACAAAGTATGGGATCCAGGAGGCAAATATTAAAAGCACATGATCAGGATATCATGATTATTTTTGACCTTGGGAGTTTGATGCAGGGGCATTAGGCTCAAGAAAATTCCTTGTATTTTATTAGACTTAGGGGTTTTGTGTTTTCAAGGGAGTTGGTTTCTTATGTAATGATTTGAGTGATTTTAATGAGAATTAATTAAATATTGTGAGGAATTTTGTAAATGTTCTCGAATGTTGGAGAACATGAGAGAATTAGGCTAGTTGAGAGTGTATAGGGATTGAGAGATTTAGGAATTAATTATAAATCCTAAATAAGAATTTGTTTCATTATTTTGTGGATGAAAGAGGATCCTTAGGGATTAAGTAGTGATTTTAGGATTAAAGAGGATTCATAGGAAATTGTTGAGAAAATAGAGGATTTGGATCCAGAATTGTGTTCAGAAATATTTGTATAAATTGTAAGCCTAAAAGGCATATATAATAGATTTCAAGGTAGAAAATAGATAGAGAGTGACTCAGGGTTTGAGAGAGATAGGGTTTGAAGCCTATGGGCTGTAGAAAAAATGCCACTGATTTGAATATTAGACCAGAGGAATATTTCCTATGTAATTACTGTGTGTTAATACAGAGAACTCAATTTTCTGAGTTCATGTTTCATTATTGAGTTTATATAGGTTGCAGATGAAATTACAGGATTGTTGATTGTATGAGTTTGTGTGTTTAATATTGAATTGTGATGGTAAAACTGTGTGTATCGATCACAGAATGGATCGATGAGATGTAAGAGGAAAATATCTCTCAAGTCAATACCTTGAGTATATCGTGTTAGAATCAACAATCGGGGTTTGAATCAACAATCGGGGTTTGAATCGTATACATAAGATGTGTATGGATTTTATTCCTTTAAATGGTGTTTCTGTGGTTACTGAGTACACTGTACAGTGAGATTCGGGGTTTGGAGTCACATTTGAGTTTTAATGTGTTTATAAATGATTATAAAACACAGAAAATGGATAATAGAAGATGAATAACCCATGTATGGAATGAATGCAGAGAGGGTTTGAAGATTGTGAAGATATATGGTATGGCCCTGTTCGAAACTATGAGTTGAACAAAATGACAAGAAAACACAACGTAATGGCGCTGTGTAATAGAGAAGTTGGATCGGTCAAAGGAATGGAACTTTGAAGGAGCAGAGGAAGCAGCGGAATCGTGAGTAGTGAACAATGAAGGCGGGTTTTAAAAACCAACCAATGGTTTTCGCGCGGCTCTTGAATGGTAAGCGGTTTTATTGGAATTGAATGCGATACACTCCAAGGAGTGACACATAGCCTGGGTGGTATTTAAAAACCATTTGTTTCGCGTGAATTTTGAGTGATAACTCGCGGGGGTTGATTGAACACGATATCCGTTCGATCGTTGGCGCTGGAGATCCAACGATGGATGCGTGGAAGGTTGCGCAGGAATTAATCATGGTGTGGAACCGACAGTGTTAAAAGGAAATGTTGAATTGGAGCTTGAAATCAAGCACTGTCCGTCGGATCTAAAGCATTAAAATGGACGATGGAGATTGAGTTGCGAAAATGAATAAGCAAGTTGGTAAGTTGTGGGACCCGAACCAAATATTATGTTGATATTTGGGCATTTATATGTTAAATGGGTTCGAACTTAGGAATGAAATGAAATTCTATGTTGTGGGCCGAATATTATTAATTTTTATTGGAAATGAATGGTGAGCTCGAATTGTGGGCCCGAATAACATTCGGATTGGTGAGCATATTTGATGGTTGGTAAAGGTGGGTTCCAAAGGTTATTTTAATATTTATCCTTGGTATTTATTTAACCAAAGCTGAGATATTAAATCCAATGAAAACTTAAGTGTGGGCTCAAGTATATGGCGGATGTTGATAAATGGGTATTTACCCAAAGTTATAGATATTGATTCCCATTTCATGAAACAGGTTTTATCATATGGTTTTAACCATAAATTTTGGTAAGCTTCCGCATTAGAGTTTGGCCAATTTGGGTATTATGTTGGTTGATAAATGAGCCATGCATTTTTATATGCATCTTAAGGTGAGAATGTGGGTTTTTGTAGCTTTAGGCTGCATCATTTCGTCTTAGAATGAATTCCAAGTGGGTGCGACCGAGAAAAGAGAGGGTTCCCTCGCATCCTTTTGCTTACAGTAGGTTTCTCACTAGTCTTTGACATGGGGGGTGGCTTTAAGGAGTGAAAAAATAATATATTCTCGGTCGAAGAAATCATGGATTGAGAAATACCCTTCCAACAAATTCAACCATTTATCTACGAAATCTGCATCTATCTGGCCTTAAAATACAGGAATGTCGAAGTTGACCTGTACCTTGAAAGGAGTGGCGCCTCCAAAGTGGCTACTCAATGCAAATGCACTGTCGGTGGGCAGTCGTTGAAGGATCTAGGCAAGGTTGTCCATCATCGCGTTTCTTTGTTTATCGAGGGCCTCCTCGAGAAATATTTTGATAGGATCTCTTGCTCCCTCTTATTTATTTTCTTTCGCATTGGGAGTTTGTTTGGGTTTGTGAGGCTAATCTTGCAGGGTTTCAACCAGATCGAGCCCTAAATCCTTATACCCTGACCTCGTTGGGGACATGCAAAGAAAAATAGAGAAATATCAAACCGCTCTGATACCATTGATCCATATTTTTGCAGATAGAAATAAACATAAATACAAAGATGCAATGGAAATAAAACTTCACTTCATTAAAATCAAATGGCTGAAATATGCTTACAGACATAATGGAAGTAAACTAGCTAGGGTGTTGGTAGCTTACCTATGAGAAGAGATGTGGTGGATACAGGCCTTTGAACTTTGTTACAATGAGGCTTGAAGGCCTATTTATTGTTGAGCAGCAATGGAAAACCCTAATCATGCAAAAACCTAACCCTAGGAGATGAAGCGCCAAAAATATGGGCCCCGTTTGGGTAAATTGGTACCTCAATATTACTGGGGACATAACTTTGGCATGTGATATCCATTTGACACACTCAATACCCCATTCAAAATATCTGTCCGAGGAATAAAAATTTTAACCTGAGAGACATTGAAGAAACTTCCATGTTGCTCTCGGTTTTCTCAAAAAATGTCGTTTAGGGCCTCAAAACAACTCTATAAGTTCAGGACTTGAAAAACTGCTAAAAATAACAAGTTGTGTTGAAACTGAAAAACTGAAAGAACTAATGATGGGGGTTCAAATGGAATAGGTGGGTGGCCACCAATATCCACCTAGATCATTAGGGCCTCAAAACGGTTCCGGAAGTTTAGGACCGAAAAACTGTTAAAAATAGTAAGTTGTGCTGAAACTGAAAAAATGAAAGAAGCGATAGTGGGGGTCCAAATGGAATAGGTGGGTGGCCACCAATATCCACCTGGATCACTCAACCACTAATTGAGTAATGTTTGACTACTTCCATTATATCCTAAGGAAAATATTGTGTGGAAACCCCTATGCATTTTCTTGCATTTTTTAAGTGGTACAATGCAAGACCATCAATGTTGATTATGATTCTTCACACTTTGGATACCTTGAGTGAGGCATGCAACAAAACCAACCAACTTGGGGGATCAAAATACCTTTTACATAAAGCTCAAAGTACTCAACTACTTAAACTAACTCACCATGCTAATGTTGAGCTACTTCTATCAATGTAGTGATGAGGGTTATGAAGTTGAAGCATGGGGAGGTTTTAAAGTTGGACATACAACTTTCCATATCAATATAATGTGGATGTTATATAATACATTGAGTTAAATTCTAATCAAAATTCCATAGTTAATTGAGTAGGAATTATAACTCTATAATCTTATTTTATAATGTGTGATGAGTGAGTATAAATAGCCAATTTAGCATAGTTATTATGTTGGGATATGCATGCTACAACCAAGTATGGGAGATATTTCCATGAATGAGTGAGTATGACATTGAATCCACGTTAAATTTCACATGTTTTTTTGTTTTTTTAATTAATATAATTTGAAAATAACCAACCTAAATTCAGCTTAACTCCCAATCTATCAATCACAAAGAGAGATCAAATATATTGAAGTGCAAATATTTACACAATTCGTGACATTGATCAAAATATACATATAGAGATTTATTTCCTCTCAATGCTCAATAAACCCAAGGTTAAAATAAATATTTTATATATTTATATAACCATATTGGAAACAACTCACTTATAAATAGAACTTTTTCTTTTTGTAAATATAAACTTTATTCATTCCTTAAATCCATATAAATAACAAGTTTTGGCTCTCCCTAGTCTATTGTTTGGGAAACTAGACTAGTGGAAAAACCATAGTTTTTTTCATCATCCAAAAATTATTAGAAACTAGGACCATCAAAAACACATAGATTATGTCCTGAACTACATACTAGTCTACTTCAACTTTAAATTGGAAAATAAAAAACAACATAACTAACATAAGAAAATGGAATAAATATAAACTTCCATTCAGTCTTTGGAGAGTCGAGTCTTTCACAATAATTGTTTATTTACCATTTCTTAGCTAACATCCTTGATCCAAAAGTAGGCCTAAATTGTTTTAATGTACTGCACATGCATGACCAAACCATTCATGGAGAGCTGAAGCTTATCTAGCATTAGGAGGATTTACTCCTTGACTTCATTTTTGTTAAGCAAGACCCTACTAGGTTTTCAAATCCTAATAAATATCCACCATGTATATATATTGATTGAAGCAACTATGGGTGTGCCCAATATCTAGAACCCAATCAAAAAAATCATTGGCCACCTCCATATTTGTTAGGAATCTCCACTTATCACTTACAATTTCACACTCTACATTGTTATCTCCTCTTGAATGGGTTAAGGAGAGTGAGAGCGATAAAAATTCACAAAATATTCTACCATTTTTTGAGCGTGAGACTTGCCTTGATCATAGTAATATGTTGCTCCTCTTTGAATATTTCATGTTGTAGGGGCACTAAGATCAAAAACCAAGAACTACCAAAGGATCTAGATGTGAAGGAACAACTTGTGAAGAGAGTGCTAAGTAAAAGGGGTGCTGGTATGAGTAGTTAAGGAACAATGGAGAGCTAGAGATTGAGAAAATTTTTGGAAATATGAAAGGTAGAGAGAATGGATCAAGGAGAAGGCAAGAGTTTCATAGTGCATGGATGAAACCAACAAAAATGAATAGAAAATTATATGACAAAGGAGGAAAAGTGTAAGGAAGAGGGAAATTACCATAAAAATCCCTAGTAGGTGCATAGGAGATCATACCCAATGCCAAAGGAAATGACTAAATAGAGTCATCTAACCAGGTTATAGAGAGAATTTAAAATCCTTCAAGGCCAAAAACTACAATGACCTAGGATTGTGGGAGCCAAGAGCCACAAATTTCCATAATTGATTACTTTACTCACTGTTGTACCTTGAACAACCCTTGGGTTATTTCAATTTTCATTTTCGTCTGGGCTAAACAACCCACTTAGAAAATTATGAATGTTCTTCATAGGAGGAGAGAAGAGAATGAACACATATGCAGTGCTTGGTATCTAAATCCCACCATTTTAATTGTAATATCAATCCCCGTGAAATTTTCCATTAATCCTTTCATAACGCCATATCAAGTCGACATAAAAACCTTATGTATGTGCACGTACTCTTGTTGGGATGTGATGGTGAGTTAATATCTCCTTGGGGCATATTTCCATGTCCACCATCGTGAGAGTTTGGTGGGACAATGACCATGGACAACCCACCTGACCCATGACTAATAATACATTTGGGGAAGGTATATCTTTTTTAGGTAGATTTGAGCATTCTTGTTTTAGACTAGAGCTAGGAAAATAATACCAAGTGAAGCTTAGTAGCCTCACTTGATCTGTTCAACCTTCTTTAGTTAGGAGATTAGTTATTTTATTTGTTGGCTATTTAATATGTGATGTTTGAATAACCATTATGGAAGGAAGAAGATTGAAAACATGTTCCAAACTAGTTTATAAGCATCATTGTAACACTCCCCTCTTAACCCACAACCCAACCAGAGTTAGAAGGATGGAGTTACTATGAAAATCAAGCTCCCAAGGCATAGTTATGGGAATAAGACCTAAATTTTTTGAAATTTTCCAAACTTATCTAAACCTAGAATAACTATCACCATTGTGTTCATCTCGTCAAGATGAATATGGTGATATAAAAATTTTCCTCAATTTGCTTTATGGATTGCAAGATATAGAATACAAAAAATTGGCCCTAATTTCCTTGCCACATCATCTAGTTGTCACATGGTAGCACACCATTGGTCCATGTGGTAGTCAGACTCATGGTCTAGTTGGGTTCTGGCTTGTAACAATGCGTTTTTTCCTTTTTTCTAGGCCTGACCCCCAACCTATGACCTAGTCGGGGTCAATTCTCACCAAACACATTTTACTTTTTTTAATACTGGTCGACCCCTGACTTCTGACTTAAGTCAAGGTCTCAATATCCAACTTGCAAGTCCATATGTAGAATTTTTAGGTTTTTTCAGTGTTTTAACATTCATTCTAGGGATCCAATTTGTCCATGATATTCAAGGTTTTTCCTCCAATGATTCCTATCCCCTTCTTGGAAATGGATTTCAAGAGATCCAAGACCAACAAAGACTCAATAATGTGATGTTAAAACAAAATAATTTCCATAGAAATTCATTCTCAAACATAGATAGCTGCAACAACTCATAAAAAAATAGAGAATATCCTCTCTCGTGCTTGATTAACCCTCTTAACTAGATAAAAATAATCCATATTTATAACTTAATCACACATAAATACAAGGGTTGGAATCCAGTACTCTTCCCTTTAGTAAACAACACCGTGTTGACTGTGTAGGACTTGCCAACATTCAAAGGGGTCTCCCCGATATTCAGTCCCAATTAGACCTCACACCGTTTGGGATAGGAGCCCCATCCGGAATACAACTCAGTTTTCATATAAATATTTTCCTTGGCTTTAGTTGTCAGCACGAGAGAGAAACACATATGTGCCTTCGAAAAGAAAGTGTGCATAGTGAATGTTTGGTTGCAAGTGCATCAAGGTTCATATACTGTGGAGGGAGGTGAAGGTGAGCCTCTAAGAGAGAGGTAATAGTAGCACTCTAGTAGAGACACACACAAACAAGAATGTTTCATCTAACATCCAACCGAATAGTCCACAAAGACACGAAGATTGCTAAATCATTACAACACATTATCAATATGATAAGCACTAAAATAATCGAAATAGTTAAAATAATTTAGTACTAGTGAAAGAAAACACGAATCATAAACATTTACATAATATTCTTACAAATATTCATAATCCATGCATGAAAACAGTGTTGGCCATTAGGCTTCAAATATTAAGTAAAATTCCTAAGATGCACGAACACAATAAACATCACTTGCTCCAATAGTGGAGCATTGGAGCCACTACTTGCTCCCCAAAATTACTAACTTGTATCTTTGAGGCCTTATAGGAGAAGGCAAGGTGAAAATTCCTTTGCTTGTACAATGAGGGTGTATATATAAAAAATGGGGTGATCATTCACCTCCCACATGACTCTTAGACTACCTTCATGACTGTTTGACTTCCTATGACTTTTCAACTCTCACATGACTCTTTACATCTTGTACATGTCCTTTGGACTTCCACTTCACAATACATTTTCAAATAATAATTTACAATAATCCACAAAATGATGTGGCACATGATGACTCATGACATGAAAGATATGACACTGATGACGTGGACTGCATAATGACATGGAAATGTCAAGCCATTCTTTGCTAGTGCTTTCTTTGTGTCTTCTTGAAGATGATCTCTTCTTCCACCTCCATATGGCTTAGAGATGAGGAGTCTTAAGTGTTATCAGATCTTGGATCTCCCTTTACTTCCTACTGATTGATCAAATTGTACTTTCAATTAGAGAGGTGTCTTCCAGCATGATCACCTTCTCCATATCCTGCTTCATCATCCCGTCATATCATGATAGAGTACCTGCATCTACAATTCACTCATGAAAAGATGACATCAGTTTGATAAACCATTAGTCTAAGATGTTGCATGATGATCCACCGAATTAGATGGAACTAGGTGGTAGGATGAGGGAGAGATTCGGGGACTTTGCAATTGCACAAATTAGGAAGTCAAGGGCCAAGAATGAGCCTTGAGACTATGCAATGCATAGTTCAGGATGGACTGGGCTTGAATATTGTGTAGTTGAGGGATTCATGGGGCTAGGATAAGGGCTTAAGCATTGAAATTTCCCATTGTGTAGTGTTGGAAGGACATGGAGGCCAGGTGATTGAATTATTGTGCATTTTAGGAGCTTAAGGATAAGGCTTAAGGAATAAGACTACATAATGCACAGTTCAGGCCTACCTAGAGAGAAATATTGCACAATTTTGGAGCTCAGGGGTTGGCTTAAGCACTGGGATTGTGCAGTGCGCAACTCTAGGAGGAAGAAATTATGTATTTTGTAGTGACAAGAGGCAAGGTTGCTACTTGAGGGCTAATAATGCATAATGTGTAGTTTAGGTTGGCTGGAAGAGGTTGAGTGGCCCAATCAGGGAGCTTTCCCAATTTTGACTAAGTGTTGGATCAATGAAATGAATATGAAAAAAAATACTCTGAGTATGATCTCACACTGATATTACTTGACAACACAAAAAGAAACACCCATAACACATGAACAACATACTTTCCTCAATGCAAAAACTTTGCTATGGCTGACACCAAGTGCGGCACTAAATATACACTTTGTGATCGTGATGCCACTTATGTGACAATGATTGAAAATTTGTAAATGAGTGAAATAGATGTTTTCATGATAAGAACAACTCATTTGCACAAGTATTACCCCCTAAACACACCAAAACTAGCTTGTGTATAATGTGTGAAACTTAACATGCTAGAAGATGACACTTTAGTTATCTCACAAATGGGACTATAAAACTTAGAGACAACGCATGCGATGACTCTTAATGTTTGCAACGACAACATGAAATGTCAAGGTAGACTCTGAAATTTGGATGCAAGCCAAAATTTTGGAGGGTGTTGTAGCAGCGACAATCCTTGGTGACACACTGGTAGAATTCCAACTTCTCTACCTTGGTTGATTATTTTGTGCAAGGTCTAGTTCTTTAGGGAGTATTTATTAATCATTTAGATCACTTTGGTTTCCCCACTTACACTATTCATAAGCATAGTCCCCTTAATTTATTTTATCGGTTGAACACAAACATAAGACCAACAATATCACAATGTTTTGAATCAGGAAAGGGTAGTATAGTTTGCGAGCTTTATATTTTTAGAGTATATTTTTTCATATTTGGTGTTGCTCCACTGCCAGCAAGCCTAGATAGTACCCCATCAGAGTCACTATAGGAACACAAATATTTCTCTACTTCTAGCGAGCCTGGAAAATACCCTAGCAAAGTTGCTTGCTTCACCTACCCACGCAGGAATCCTTTCTCTTTTTTCACCTCTATTTACGTATTTTATATATAGGATTGTTCATAGGAACTTATTTATTTCATAGGGGGAAGAGGGATTTGGATTTATTGAGAGAAGAAGAGGATGTTCCTTCAAATAAACATATATAAGACCTCTAATTTTAGTTTTCTTATTTATATTTTCCCCTTGTCCTTCTCTACTTGACTTGATAAGTGTGGAAAACATTGAAACATAAAGAACTAAATATAATGATGAGATTACTAGGATAGATACAAATATAATGGTTCATCACAATGCTTTCATTACGTAAGGATTGTATTTTTTGTCAGAACATCATTGACCAAAAGGTGTAACCAAAATGAAGAAGAAGGGTATAAGTTTAACCAAATGTTGTGGTGTCACAAGACTCTTTTCAATTATGCCACATGTGTTGAAGCCAAAACACGTTTACACAAGACACTTATTTACATAAGCAAAAGGAAACAACAACACAAGACTAAACAAAACAAACAACAAAGAATAGAATATGTACATAGAGTAGGGAAGAACCCTAGTCCATCATTGAAAATATTGTTTTAAATATTGGCCATTAATAGGAAGAGAGTCAATATTCATGCCTAAATATTGGAGACGATATGTGCATTGGACAATATTATCGTGTAAGGTATACAGTATGATCCAAAAGGATTGGAACTTAGTATGTTTACCTTTTTCTTTGTCCCACTTCAAGACTAGGTCACCCACACTAGATTCATTTTTACCTATAGAATTCTTGTTAAACCATCTCTTGATATGAGTATGATGGAGAGAAATTTTCCTTTGGATTTATTTCTTTCTTCTTGTACTTTTATAAGGGTGTTTATATTACTCTAAACCAATAGGCATTGCTTACCCTAAGATTCTTGTGAAAGTTGAAGGGCAAGAAAATAGATGTTTGGGGGTAGGACGACTTCTTTTCCATACATGAGGAAGTAAGGATAGGTATTTAGAGAAGGCTTATGTGTGACATGGTTAGCTCATAGGGAATTCATCATAGTAGAATGCCATTTCCTTTGTTCAGAGAAGATAGTCTTCTTGATCATGCAGATAAGATTTTTATTGGTTGACACAGCTACAGATAATAATTAGATGAATGTTTCAATATAGTACCATTTTCCAATGAAAAATCATATAATACAAGTTATGAAAAATATGGTGCATTGTCGAAAACAAGTGAAGTTAGAATTCCAAACTTGATAATGATATTTAGTTTAAGAAATTTGATGACTTCCTAATAATTCACTTGCTTGAGTGGAAACACTTCTATCCACCTCGTGAAGTAATCTATGGTAGTAAGAATATAACATGTTGCTTCGATGAGTGCAAAAAATTATCACCGATAACATTCAAGCCTCATTTTTGAAATGGTTCTTCCACATCGATAGGTTGTAATGGGGTAGTTCACTTCTTTCCTTGGTCGGCACATCTTTGACAGAGCAGACACTTGCAGGCATAAGCGTGAGAATATTTGAACAATGTGGGCCAATAGAAACCGACCCACATGACTTTTTGCACTATAGTATCACCTGAAAAGTTTCCTATGGCTGGTCCATGATGAATTTCATGAAAAACCTTTTTCGAATATGGTGCTTCTAAGAATTTAAGCAGGACTTTGTTATTTTGCTTTATGAAAAGCACCCCATGTAAAAACTGGTAAGATAAAGCTTTCAATCTAAGTGCCCTCTTCTGTCCTATGGATAAATCACAGGGAAGGGTACCCTACTCAAGATAATGTCACACATCCATGTAAAAAGAGGTTGGAATGTTAGTGGGGGGAGCTTGCTCCACATTGTACATCTTGATCTCCTGCTCCCATCTAGATGAATCATCTTCTGGTTTATTCACTACTTTAGTTGCTTGATAGTGTGAACTGGTTTAAATTTGCGATCATATTCATATAAAACAGTCATCCAATGCACTCTTCTTTCACCCATATCTTGTTGAACAAAAAACGATATGATTGCTGGGTGTGGGACAAAGATACTACAATGATTCTTCAAAAGATAGGGTTGGAAGTGCTTCACTGCCATGTAAACTATATATGCATGTTTATCAATGGTGAGATAGTTAAGATCAAGACCTTGCAGGCTATCACTCATGAAATATATAGGTTGCTCATTATTCTTATCATCTTTCTACATAAGCATGGTGACCAGAGAAGTATCAGAAGAAAACATGTAGAATAGGAAATCCTTTTTGAGCTTTGGATTGTACAAAGTTGGTGCTTCCGCGTTTGCTTGATTTATATAGGAAAACACACCCTTTTCCCTTTTATCCCACTTGTATATTGCATCCTTGTTCACCATTTTCTGCATCAGTTTCACTATTTCGGCATAATCAGAGATGAAATTGCAGAGAAAATTTATCTTCCCCAAGAAGGATTGCATGGATTTCTTGTTCATTAGGAAGGGAATCTGCGTCATGGAACTAACCTTTTTAGGGTCCAATTTAATCCCAAATTTCACTATGATGTGGCCTAAGAGATTTCTTTTAGACACTACAAAAATACTCTTCTTGGGATTAAGATATATCCCATATTTCTGACATTGCTCAAAAATTTTCTTCAAATGGCGCAAGTGGTCAGATGTATTTTTGTAAAACACCGTTAGATCATCAAGATACACCACCACACTCTAACCAATCAATTCACAAATGTGATTTCCATTGCACGTTAGAAATTCACACTGACATTAACCAACCCAAATGAAATTCTTATTAAAGTGAATGTGCCCCACTTCATTCGAAATGTCTGTAACCGCATCCTCCCACATTTACCCACTTTCATCGTCTTTCCCGGGGTAAACATGAGTTGAGGGTCACTATGATAATACTCAACCTCCTAGGTGACCTTAAGGAAATAGAGTCAACAACTTAAGACCTTACTGACTCCCCTAAGGTGCCACATGACCTCCAGGAGTAACCCAACCTCTCAAGGTGTCCAATCCTTGAGACAAATCACTTTTTCCCTAACCTATAACCATATCCCCTTCCTTTCTAAGGCCTCCATGCAACTATGGGTTCCCAATTACACCCATAATCCTTCCTCCATGCAAATATGGACTTTTCTGCTCATTTCTATGCCAAAAACTCTGAATTTTGTGCCAATTTTTCAGGGCCAGGACTCAGATCTATTCCCAGAATTTAGTGAAACTTCCAAAGTTGATAAATGACATAGAAAAAATGTTGGTAAACCAAAAACTGAAACCAATAATGACCTAACCATCCCCAACTGGGATTGACATTATGTCAAACACTTGGTAGATATGCAGCCTGGAGGTCATGAAGGAAAGTATGAACATAAGGGACTAAAAAATTATCTGAGGTTTAACAATAAGGGTCACTTCCTTCTCACATTAGCTATCATAACACCAATTAAGTCTTGCATTCATTATTCATTCAGTTACAAGTGAAAACATGAAAATAGCCATGACTATGATATGTCATATAATCGCGCTTATAACAACATATAAACAAATAAAAAACAATAAGAGAACAACCAATACACATAATAACCAATACATTTCCTCATCAAAAGAAATAGAAAATTAGCTTTAATTAAACATAGGCAAATCATTAGGGGAATTTTGAGGTCTAAAATGGGCCACCTAAGGAAATAATAAAATAATAGCTAAACCAATAAAATAATATTTATGAATTTGCAATTCACTTTTTGCACCAAAATCAATGTATCCATGGTTAAATTCAATTCAAAAGTTGTACCAAAATAAAAATAACAAAAATAGTATTGATGTGACTATAAATAAGAATGGGATTTTCAAGAAAAAGTCATTATCATTGCACAACTAATGCGTTTGTTCTTTATACTTAACTAACTTAAAATAATTTATAAATCTAAATTCATAAATTCTTAATTATAGAATATACTATTAATTAAAATTTATATTATTTAAATTATATAATAACATGTAATTAATTTACTATATAAAAATAACATAATATAATATATTGTTTGTGTATGAATTTTTTATTACATATTGAATTGATTTGATTTATAAATAAATATTTGAATATATACAAATATAATATTTATTGAAAAGTGTGTAAATACATGAAGATTGTGTAGGGATATGCATTGTTTCTTTCAAAAAATATGAAATGACAATAATAATATTTATTCAAAAAGTGTAAATGACGTTTATTATGAGTACTTTACTTTATGACTTTAAAAGTACTTAGAGTACTACCATGGTTAACCATGAGTTTTTATCCACCATTGAGAATGTGACAAGTAAGTAGCTTTAACTCAAGCAATGCCACCTCAACCATTAGGGATGATGTCATCCCATAAAATGTGATTGGTTATCATAGGGTGAATTTTGATTGTACATTTTCCTTAGGAGGCCCATTTTAGACCTCAAAATTAATGACAGACCGGGTTCAATACTTCCACATTCCACCCGACCATAGATTGGTTGAACCAATTATTTCTTTCAACCAATCACCCCCATGCTGTATTCCAAGCATGATTGTGGGATCTCATGGGATAAACCAATCCAAACACAACCTAGGGAATCTAGAGGTTAAACCACCTCCACCCTCTCCATACCGTGATCTCACCTAAACTGGTGCCGAGATAACAAAACTGAAACGAGCTTGGATGCCTCAGAATTTCTTCACCAATACCTTGAGGAATTTCCCGTCTCCACCCTCAGGATTTACTATGTATCCCGCTATTACCGGTTGAGGGATTCCTAAGACTTTGGCAATTTTCTTGATACCACCTCACCCTGATCCAAAATATTTCAGCAATCCAAAGCTCAACATAGATAAAAATCCTATCACATCATGACTATCTTGAAATGGAAAGGCTAGGGTAAAATTCATTGTCGAAACCTGAAAAAATCCATGCCAATGACAACAAAAGAACCAAATACCAACATGCACATACCATGCATGTCAAAACCATCTAGGAAATCATACATGCAACTTGTTACCTGCAAGTATTCCCGTTGAAGCTTCTTAATCCTTGCCTTCCTTTCCTTTCCTTGTCCTCCCTTACTTTTCCTTTCCTTTTCCTTTGATTTTATTTTTCTTTCCTTTTATTTTCTTGCTTGATTTCTTTCTCCTCTTGGTGCTCTTCTCCTCTCTAAGACAAATTCTAACACTAAACTAAAAAAATGATGAACTCACAAAAGCTACCAACTGATCCTCTGAAGCCTTTTTATCAATGAGGCCTCTAATTTCTTCATTTTCCATTATTTTCCTTCAATTTCAACCTCACATGCAACCTATGACCTTTCAGCTTCCTTTTATCCTAATTTCCATTATTTTCATAAATAGTGTGCCAAAATACTCTTTTGTATTTTTGAAGCCTTAGTCATTTCCTTTGCCAATTTCCTTTAGCCATAACCACATCAAGTGATTCCCACTAGGATATTTTTCCCAACATTCAACTTGGAATTAGTGTCCCTTACCCGTGGTCTTAATTTACCGTTATTAACTTTTATTACATGAAATTTTAACCTGGAGCTATTACAAATGCCTCCCCCTTAGGGGAACATCATCCTCAGTGTTAAACCACACCTATACCCAGCAAAACCGCTGAAAAGAAAAAACATACTACCTATGGATCTTTATAACCCATATTGTTGCAATATTACAATAACATCCTGCTCAAAAGAAAAACCATCATATAAAACATGACAACATGACAACCATATTGATTATTGGAGATTTATAACTCATCTCATTGCAATATTTACAATAGAAACCATACATAAATATGTACAAATTCCAAGACTCATTTTCCTTCACCAACAAAAAATGAAGGATACATATCCTGCATCTAATTATCCATCTCCCATGTAGCTTCGTCCCGCCCAAGTGCTTCCACTGCACTTTAACCTTCTTGAGTGTTATTTTCTAGAGCAAGAGATGTTTCCGCTGCAATATCCATTGGGGTTTCGACTGGAATTATCCTTCTTTCTCCACTTGCAATATAGACTAATCAATAACATGATCAAAATTTTTTACATATCTTTTAAGTAATGAAACATGAAAATAAACATGGAATTTCATTGTAGGAGGCAGTGAAAATCTGTAGACCATTGGTCCAATCCTCTCAAGAATCTCAAAAGGCCCACAATACCGTGGTGCCAACTTAGCACATGATCTGATCCTCAAGGATCTCTTCTTGGGCTTGATGGGAAAATACACATGATACCCAACCTGAAACTCCTTAAACTCCCTATGATAGTCTGCATAAATTTTCTTCATGTCCTATGCTGTCTTTATATTCTTATTTATAATATGCATTTCTTGTTCCATGTTTTCCAACATGTTCATTCCAATAATTACCTTGTTCATTGGATCAATCCATCTAATAGGAGTGTTACAACTACGTGCATACAATGCCTCAAACAAACTCATCCTCAATGACTCCTGATAGTCGTTGTTGTATGCAAACTCAACCTATAGAAGGCACTCCTCCCATTTCCTTTGCTGACACATGAAATACATCCCCAACATATCCTCTAGTATCTTGTTGAACCTCTCTATCTGTCCATATTTCTTTGGATGATAAGTTATGCTGAAGGCCAACTATGTACCCAAACCTGCAAACAACTCCTTCCAAAACTTGGAAGTGAACTTGGAATCCCTGTCTGACATAAATTTATTCCGAACACCATGCAATCTCATGATCTCCTTGATGAAGACCTGTGCTACCAGACTAGATGAATATGTAGTCTTCACTGGAATGAAGTGATCTACTTTTCTTAAACTCTCTACCAAAACCATGATAGCCTCGATTTCATGAGAAGACTTGTAATGAAATCCATGGAAATGACCTCCCATTTCCATTCTAGAATCGGAATAAGCTGAAGCAACCCACCTAGATGCTTACACTCTACTTTGAACTGCTAACAGTCAAAACATCTCACCACAAACTTTGCCACTTCCTTCTTCAGATTCATCCAATAGTAAAAATTATTCACTACTTTCAACGTCTTATGATATCCTAGGTGACCTGAATATGGTTTTACATGAAACTCCCTCAATACAAGCTTATTGATTGTACTATCATTCAACACTTATATCATGTCCCTAAATCTCACCAAGCTATATGCTGTGAGACGATAATCCACATCCTCATCACCTATACCCAACTCAAACCTATGCACAAGCTGTCTATACCTGTCATCATGTTGTCCTTCTTGTAAGATCTGATCTTGTAAATCTATCCCATTTGAGCTCACTACTGCAACATGGTTCAACTGTACTTTCATGTTATGAGAAAATGCAACCATGTTCTCCTTTCCCTTAATTTACTTGATTTTAAAGTAAAACTCACTAAGGGTAGCCAACCATCTAGCCTATCTGGGATTCAAATTTGGTTGGTCAAACAAATATCTCAACCTGTTCTAGTCACTCATCAACACAAACCTCCTCAAAAAATATAATGTTTCCACATCTTCAAGGCATTAATAATAGGTTCCAACTCAATATCATGAGTCACAGAGTTATTCTCATGCTCATTTAGTTTCCTAGACTCATAACATATCACCTGTCCCTCCTGCATAAGCACTCCACCAAGCCCTCTCTTGCAAGAATTTTTACATGCTACGAAATATTTATATGGATATACAATATTTAACACTGGAGCATTTATCAACAATGATTTAACTTCCTCCACATTTCTATGAGCTTCTCACTCCATGATATCCTTTATCTTTTCTGGGTCTACTACTATTCCATTATTGGAAACAACTTGTCCCAAGTAGTGTACTTATGTCTGAAAAAGTTGCACTTTCTAAGCTTAGCATACAATTGATGCTCTCATAGAAATCTCAATACTACTTTTAAATGTTAAGCATGCTCTTCCTCATTCTTAGAACATACCAATATGTCATCAATGAATACAATAACAAACTTGTCCAGGTAAGGATGCAACACACTATTCATCAAACACATAAAAGTAGCTGGAGCATTAGTCCAACTGAATGGAACTACAACAAACTCAAATTTCTCATACCTAGTGTTATAGGTCGATTTGGGCATCATCCCAAAACACAGATCAATATTCATTAGGGTCTATCATAATATAAAATTGGTTGCTACATGCCCTAAACAATTCATCACATTGAAGGTCTCCCTTCATGAAAGTTTCACTTCTTAGATGCTTGTTAAAGTGCCCCATTGAGCCATCAACACACCCCTAGATATTTGTAACCGCTTTGCAGAGCATCTACTCCCATGCAAGGTTGCATTGCAGAGGATCTAGGCCTACTTTAGAGTTCGTTGGTCGAATGGGAATATATTTTTCATTATATTCTGGGAATCTTCCCAACCTCTAATGACTTCTAGAAGTTGTTCCAGCTTTCACCTCATCTGATAGCCTCAAATTTGGAACCCATGAAGTCATTAAACCTCTTATCCTCCTATTCCCATGAACAAGGAAACTTCTTCATCCATTTTTATGAAAGACATTCAATGATTCATTTATGTCAAACTACCTTCATCTACTTATAAATAAAGCAATGAACATAATGCACAAGAGAGCAAGAATTTGTGTTAAGTAGAGTTATGCTGATGAGATATCAACTCTTGAAGGTATTGTGCATGTACTGTGATGTTGTTGGATTGTTGATGCAATATGTGATGAGGATGGGATTCAAGTTGGATGAGTGACAATGAATCAATCAACTGGTTGTACTCTTCCTTCTACTTCATAATAAAGACATTTTTTCATTTCCTAATGCACGTGTCAATGATGTTATATGTGTGTTAATGAGGTTAATCGATTCAATTTGTTTAACTTGAATAGATCGTATTGCCTTTATGTTGTTTTCTATCTTTTTTTGCCATGGGAGGTATCAATCAAGCGAGTTAAGGTAGATTGAGAGCGACGAAAGTGACAAAGGGAGGAGAGGGAAGCGAACATATTACATGTAGGTTTCTCTCCCTTTATCTATTCACTTTAAGGAAAAGGTCATATATCTTTCTTTCTATTGTTCTAAGTGCACCACCACACTTAGGGAAAACATACTTATCCATAGGTTTGTATTTCTGTGAAACAAATTGGCGACCATATTGGGGATCAACAGATCATCCCTAGTGGTTTTGTCCTTGTCCAACATCATCTAGTAGACTTTAAATACATATTTTTAGTCATTTGAATGTGTCTTAGCAAAAGTAGTGTGATTTCTTGCTTTTTCAGAGGGTCCTCTGACACCAATGCACTATTGGTCTTGACACAATGATTTGCATGGTATTGTTGGCTTAGCGACAGTGCTCTACAATGCACTGTCTCCCACTCAGGGGTGCATTTCTCCTGTGACAAAAAAAAAGATATTTATTTTGTCTTTTTCCAATTCATGACAGTGTTTTCTTGCTGAAGTTTTGAATGATTGATTTCCTCTAGAGACCAATTTTCCTTTAATCTTATTGCCTCACTTTGGATCTATTTGATCAATTTTTCGTTGTTTTTTATTTATCTTTGTTGAATAGTTCCAAAGTTAAATTTTACATTTAATCAATTCATTATTTTCGAAAGGAGGAATTGTCGTTTCAGTCTTCATTTCTTTGAAATTTGTGAGTGATTGTTTGTGCATTAGTTTCTTTTTCATTTATCTAAATTTAAAGGAAATTGGAAAGAAAAACATGAATTTTCATTTAGAGATTGTGAGTGCTACTTGAGGAATAGTTTAGGGAAAAATTTCATTTAGATGTGCTCATTGATGATTGAAAATTATCTGATTTCTCTATCCCTAGTAGCTAGTTTTTCATTGTCGAAAATAAATTCGAAACGAATAGTTATCATTCTAATTTCATTGTAGGAATGTTCAATACATCTCACGTTGAACCTGAAAGTCAAACTGATAATGAAGATCAACATAAAATTTATCTGAATTTATCTAAGGAAGAATTGTAACATTAACGATAACATTTAAAGGTCTAGGCTAGAAGACGTGTTCCGACGTTGTTAAACATAACAACTGTCATTAATTGTTTGTGGTACATTCCGAGTGTGATACCTCATTCCATGTACGTAAGTATATCAGAGCTCGTCCACGTAATTTCGAGTATATTGGGCGGTGTTCTAGTACGAAAAGTATAAGGGGATGCTATCAATGTGCAGTTTCGCATTAGACAACGTTAATACAGTTTGGGCCTCCACGTTCCTTCGCATATATTTGGGAGTAAAAATTTAGGTTGCTTACCATCCATAGGTAACTGAGTCGACTGAATTCTACCTTTGATACACCGAACACAACATTCAGGGAGATTTCCTGCATGTATAATAATTCCTTGGTTTACTAAGGCAGTATATTGCAGTTCATAGTTGCTTTGTAAACCTTTTTCCTAGTATCACCTTTTTTTTTTGTATAGAATCAATCAACAATCATGGAATAATATCAAACCCTTCCCCGTCATTCGCATAGGAAAATGAATAAACCTTTGCTACCGCTGGAAGCTACTTCAAGTAGACGAGGCATGCTCGCCCTATCAAGTCTGGTACCTCTATAACTCTTGGTGCTACATCATCTTATATACCAGAGACATATGATCCTTTGAGTACCGAGTCTCGAGTCGTTTTGAATGATCTCGGTTTATCTGCTACTGTCGAGATGAAAATCTCACAGTTACCTAAGGACACTGAAATTCAATCCAGTGAAACGGTAAATCCTGAACCCGAGCCTGTTTAATTGGAAGTCGATCAAGTAGTTGATCCCGAAGTAGAACAACAAGAAGTTGTTCCAGTGCAAGGGTCTGATTCTCAGCCATCCGTAACTGTCAAGTCTTCCTCTTTACCGTAGATTTTACCGCCTAAAATTTATCTCAGGCCTAAGGGTGAAGTGCTTCCACCTGGTTTGATTCGATAGAGGAAGAACTTCAGGAAGAGACAACCCCTTCGACTCCCACTCATTTTGGGTTGGAGCTTCATTTATATCAATCTTTTCCTTGTTTGACCTACTCTTCTTCTGTTGATCCTTTTGACTCTCAAGTTCCTATAGATTTGTTAGAGTATTTGCTACTTTATTTAACCATGGAAGAGACAACATCCCAGACTATACCATCTGTTACGGCTGCGACATAATCTATTTTCGCTTCGTCTTCGATGTTTTCGATGACACCCGAGGAACATCTTTATGGTGGTTCGTCCATCCCACTGGGTTACCACGCTTTAAATGGAACCTACTCTGGTGTATCCTCTAGTCCATGGACTTCCTCATGTCATCATCTAGAATTATATATAGTTCATCTATTATGAGTACTGAACGACCTGGCCCTCAATATCAGGCTGGTCCATCTAATTATCGTCCATCTTATCCAGTATCTGCTGGAGACCCTTCATATGAAAGTAAGTATGTGCCATATCCCTATACTCCATATGCTGGGGGACGACAGATTTTTGGTCCATATGGTAGTACTCCATCATATTTAGGTCCATCATATGCTGAAATGCATGTTTTCCAATGACAACGTACTTTTCCTATTTAGCCAGAAATGGTTGTGTATCAATATCAACCAATTCAACCTGTCGCATATGTGCCTACTGTGTCTGTCATTTCTTCTATGGTTGTTGATTAGTTTGCACAAGTGGGTCCTTCCACCCCTAACCCTCAAGTTTCGTGTCTATAGACTCTGTCTTCCCAGGCTGGTATTCAACAACCATATGTATCGAGAATTTCACAATCACAGGATAGTTTACTTTTGTCACAGGCTTTTGTTGGCCCTGTCTATTCACAATCGAGTCCGAATTATCTTGGCGGGAAACCATTTTATTAGATACCATGGTAGCCACAACAACCATTCCCACAGTATCAGGCTTATCTAGGACCTGGTCAGCAAGCCTACCCCTATCTGGGTTATCAACAACATAATGCATTTGTTGGTATGAAAAGGCCTACTGCTCAGGCAATTCCATCTTATCCTGGTTATGCTCAACCTGACCTTAATAGACAGTTCCCATTTGTTGCAACATTATAATTACTGAATTTAAATCGACTCACCAATGATCCCATTCATTATTTACCTTGGTGGCCGGTGATTCCACATAAATTACCCTCAGACATTCCAAAATTCAATGGAAATTCTGGAGAAGACCCCTCTACAAATGTCATGAATCATCATTTATGGTGTTCATCGAACTCCTTAAATGATGATTATGTTATATTGAGTCTTTTTCAGCAAACACTTACTAGTCTGGCTGCAAAGTTGTACATTGAATTACCACGAGCTTCGTTAGATAACTTTACAGCTTTAGCCACTGCCT
Source organism: Pinus albicaulis (assembly GCA_034641835.2). Classification (NCBI taxonomy): domain Eukaryota; kingdom Viridiplantae; phylum Streptophyta; class Pinopsida; order Pinales; family Pinaceae; genus Pinus; species Pinus albicaulis. The sequence continues at coordinate 287,448 of JAXQQM020086032.1, forward strand.
TTCTTACCCACTTCCAGTTACCCATCATATATGAATCTGTAACGGAACTTTTGACCAGATTTAAACATACCACTGCTACTCACATATCGGATCATATATATGAGTGGCGTCTTCATCGTTGAATGGTTAAAACATTTGTTCCTGATAAACTTTTAGTTGAGTGGCTCATTAAGTCCTTGTTTCCATATATAACTGAGGATGTGGCCAAAGGTGGTGTTGTCATTGAAGAGCAAGTCATTGCTCATGCCTAGTATCTGGATCTGATTTACACTCAGTCTGGCACACTCTACAAAAATATTCAAATGCGTTGTGACCAAATTTTACTATTCCTCCTGATCCATCTGGTCAGAAATTCATGTCGGTGATGGTGTGATTGGTTCTGCCAGTGCTCTGATAGCAAGTCGACTATCTGGTCCTACACTTGTTGTTTCAAATCTAAACCATATTGCATCTGATCCTGCATCTTCTTCCGAAATCCATGCCATGTCATTTGACAAAGGAAAAAGTGATAAGAAACCTAGAAATAGGAAGAAGGGGAAAGACAAGAAGTAATCAAATTCACCCTCGCTGGAAAAATCATTTGATTGATTATGTTCTT